>JASVEL010014099.1:0-187868 GCA_032618575.1 Nicotiana noctiflora
TTATATATAAGACTATAAGAGTTAGTTTGCTCAAATATAACGAGTTAAGACTATCCTCTTTTATTGGTACGTGGTATTTCCTCCTATCCTAGTCCTAGTACTAGTATGATGTTTCTAATTTAAGTCCTATCACCGTTAGAAATTTTTCTACAAATACAGGTCAAAATAACATTTTTCAAAAGGTTTGGGGGATTGAAAGAGTGTTTTAATAAAAATAAAGGACCAGTTCTAGTGAACCCTGGAACACATCATATTTGCTTTCACTTAGCTCTTTGTCCTTTCAGGTTTTTAGGGCAAACAAAAAGAGACACAGTGCGGCACTCACAAAGCATCGAAATCTACTGGTATTTGTTTGTTAAATTTTCGGACCGTTTTAAATTTGTATGTATATGAAACAATTTTTTTGGTTAGATTTGTGGATTTTTTAGTACAGTTTTAATCCGATATGAGTAGATGCGTATATGTATGTGAATGCTAATTTGGATTTGTATCCGATTTATAGTTTTGTTTATCTTGATGTCTTGTAAAAATAAAGAAAAATTTAATCTTGATGCATTTAGCTGAGAGTACATTGTACATTTATTCCCTTTTTAATCCTTTTTTAGTTTTTGCAAAATCTGAAATTACAAGGACTAAAGTCTATGCTGTTGCTTACATGCTGTGATTTGTAATTTTGTTTTCTTATTTGTTCATTTTCTGCGTAGTATTGCTATTTACGTTTTATTTTTTAGATTGGAAAGGATGGGCGTGAATGAGTGAAAAAAAGAGGAGAAATAGTCTTAATTAGAGCAGAGTTAATTTAATTGATTGATGGTTATTTTGAATTTGTTCCCAGGAGAAAAGATGATACAGAAACTGCCCCGGGGCTTTGGTTGTCTAGTGGTTAGAGCGTAGCTTGTGTTTTGTGGGTTAGGCGCACTCACATGTTCAAACCCTGTCATAGGTGGTATTTAACCGGAGAAGGGTAGAGGGTGGGCCCATTATCCACCTAGTTTCGAACCGTGTGGCACTGGACCTTGGAGATTTCTTGGTTATAGAGAAAGGATGATAAAGAAATCATTATTCTGGTCTGTCATTTTTTTTCTTTTTCTCTTCTTCTGGTTGTGTGGGTGGGGTGGGCTGGGGGTGGGGGTGGGGGGATAAAGTGGCTGAAGTTCTTGCCTTTTCGAGCTAATGATTTGCTTCTCGTGTAGCAACTTCTTGAAGTCTTACTACTGAGTGTTTAGATTTAACATTTTTGTTCTTGCCTGTTGATGAACTTCTTTGCCACTTGACTCATCCAACTATTCCCTTGCAGGTGAAAGATCCTTGAAATGGCGACTTTTGCCAAACCTGAGAATGCTTTGAAGCGTGCTGAAGGTTAGTGGAGTTACTATCTGGATCTGATTTAGCAAGTTACTTTTACAGTAAACTTCTCAAAGCTTTACTTTGAGATGTGCCCTGGTGTTATGTACTCTGTACACTTGCAGACTTATATCCCAAGTGATATCTGCAATTTAGGAGGGGTTATATGGTCACAGGGTGAGGGTGGTCTAGATGATTTTTAATATTATGGGAGGGTGAAGTTTTGTAAATTCCAGATGTTTTAATTGTAAACTTGAGAATGTTGGTATGTTTACTAATTTGATGTTTTGATGCAGAGTTGATTACTGTTGGACAAAAGCAAGAAGCGCTGCAAGCACTTCACGATCTTATTACTTCAAGGAGGTATAGAGCATGGCAAAAAACTCTTGAAAGGATAATGTTCAAGTACGTAGAGCTATGTGTTGACATGAGAAGGGGCAGGTTTGCCAAGGATGGCCTAATTCAATATCGTATAGTCTGTCAACAAGTGAACATTAACTCCTTAGAGGAGGTGATAAAGCATTTCATGCATTTAGCTACTGAGCGAGCTGAACTGGCTCGCAATCAAGCACAGGCGCTGGAGGAAGCTCTGGATGTGGAGGACTTGGAAGCTGATAAAAGGCCTGAAGATCTTATGTTGAGTTATGTTAGCGGGGAGAAAGGAAAAGATAGATCTGATCGCGAGCTTGTCACTCCCTGGTTTAAGTTTTTGTGGGAGACATATAGAACTGTTCTGGAGATCTTGCGTAACAACTCAAGATTGGAGGCTCTGTATGCTGTAAGTTTCCACTGCCCTTTCTTTTCGTTAGGTTTTTGAATAATTAACTGCATTTCTGTTCTGAGGTGAGGAATTTTAGTATCATGACTTTCAGGCTTGTTTAGACTGTAATTGATTAAGCAGGTTTGTCCTTTTTTCCTTTTCAGTTCGTTTGCCTGGGAAGTGCGAAGTGATTGTGCTTCTGATTTCTGCTTAGTAAATCAATCCCTTTTCACTTCTTATTCACAATATTCACGGGCATCTTTCTCAGTTTGCTGGGCATCTGTCCATGTTCTTTGTTTCATACATGTAACAATTTTGTCAGAATATAAGTCTATTCTTTTTGATAAAAGTTTATACATATCATCCGGGTGCAATTTTTGTGTGTGTTAGAACCTGGTGTCCTGTATGCCATTTAAGCTTCCTGCGTGGCTGATAGCAAGTTATGTACTCTTTCCATCTTTAGTTGAGCATATATTTTTTCACTGAAAGAAACGAGGTTTAATTAAGCTTCAAACCTATTTTGCTCAGATGACAGCACACCGAGCCTTTCAGTTCTGTAAGCAGTACAAACGGACAACAGAATTTCGTCGTCTTTGTGAAATCATACGGAATCATTTGGCAAATCTCAACAAGTATAGAGATCAGAGGGACCGGCCTGATCTGTCTGCTCCAGAGAGCCTGCAATTGTATCTAGACACTAGATTTGAACAACTGAAAGTTGCTACCGAACTGGGTCTTTGGCAGGTTATTACTTTTTTCTGATGGATTATAAGCATATCTTTTGTTCTATATGGGAGTGAACTTCATATGTTTTAGTTTTCTTTGAAACAGGAAGCTTTCCGTTCCATAGAAGACATATATGGATTGATGTGCATGGTTAAGAAAACTCCCAAGGCGTCATTGATGGTTGTTTACTATGGGAAGCTGACTGAGATATTTTGGATGTCATCAAATCATCTTTATCATGCTTATGCATGGCTCAAGCTTTTCTCTCTTCAGAAGAGTTTTAATAAAAATTTAAGCCAGAAGGATTTGCAGTTAATAGCATCGTCTGTTGTCCTAGCTGCCCTTTCAGTGCCTCCTTATGATCAGTCGTATGGTGCATCTCATCTTGAGCTTGAAAATGAGAAGGAGAGGAGTTTGAGGGTGGCCAATCTAATAGGTTTTGAAGTTGAACCCAAAGCCGAAAACAGAGTAGCGGTAATGTCATTTTTGAATATTTTTATTATTTCCTTACTATTAATCTCTTGCTTTGGCTGAACAGCTTCTGTTCCCTTGCTTTTTCTCCTTTTCAGCTCTCCCGATCATCACTTCTTTCCGAGTTGGTGAGTAATTATATATATGTTTTTTTAATTTAGCATATAGTCCTAATTTTTTTTTCTTCCATTTTTATAGTTTATATTCCTTGTCTCTTTGCATTCACTGAACCCATTAAATTTTTGAGGCAAAGATGAGCACATGTCATACTGTTTTTGTAATCGTTCAGTCTCTTGATTTTTTAATTGTTTGTCGGTTTCTTTGTTTTTTCTTAATTGTTTCTCCTTCTGTAGGTGTCTAAAGGTGTGATGTCCTGTGTCACCCAAGAAGTGAAAGATCTTTATCATGTGTTAGAAAATGAGTTTCTTCCTTTGGATCTGGCACTGAAGGTGCAGCCTGTATTGAGCAAAATATCAAAGCTTGGTGGTAAGCTGTCTTCAGTTTCCTCAGTTCCTGAAGTACAACTGTCTCAGTATGTTCCTGCCTTGGAAAAACTTGCTACTCTGAGGTTGCTCCAGCAGGTATGCACTCTGTTTTTTACCTTTTGATAAAGAGCACACATGCACATTATTTAAGGTGGAAGTCCAACTTTCGATTCTGTCTTCATTTTAACTAAGAATGCTGCTATTTGTTCCTTTTCTTGTTGCAGGTCTCTCAGGTGTATCAGACAATTCAGATTGATAACATATCTAAGATGATCCCATTCTTTGACTTCACTGTTATTGAGAAGATATCAGTTGATGCGGTTAGACGTAATTTTCTAGCTATCAAAGTTGATCACATGAAGGGCGCTGTCTTCTTTGGTAAACAGGTATAATGTGTAACTTGGAATTAAAACTCTTCTCTATCCTTCACTTTTTGTTTGTGTGTCGGTTGGGCGCCCCTAGAGGTTCCTTTCCTGTGTCTTCGTCAGTTGGTTCTGAGAGATTTTATCAGCATTATCAATTATCAATGTTCTTTCCCTCATTGTAAGTAAAAGCACGGGAATAGCTCACTTATGGCATCTACGGAACCTTGTGTGTCCTGTTATCTAATTCTTTTATGGAGATATTTTTATTATCATAATTTTGCTAGGCATGACAATAAGACACTTGTATTTCCTGAAGGCAAAAGTAGATTTAAAGCAGGGTCAACATTTCTTGTATTTGATTTTAATGTTTTGTGCAAAATAGTGGGATCTCTAAGGGTGTGTGGTTAGCATAATAAGTTTGTAGTTCAGTCACTAAAACTAGGAGTTTTTGATCTCTGAAGTGCAGTTCTTAGTTTCTGAGATATAAGAGTTTTAGTGGGTTGCTGTTTTCAGCAGATTCTATGTTGTGGGATTTGGTCCATGGGGGTTGTTTCAAAGTCTTACTCTTATGGATTTGTAAGTTCAGCCTGTACCTCTGTGGTATATATGTTGGTGAACTGATGCAGAAGAGTTTGTAGCTGTTTCTTTAAGACACTTTGAACTACATGGTTTTGATTTACCCCCATTAAGCCGTGTAGTCTAGGTTATCATCCATCATTTGCTCATAATTTTGTTTCCAGAGTATTGAGGTACCTCTGGGTATATATGTTGATGAACTGATGCAGTAGAATTCGTAACTGTTTCTTTGAGACACTTTGAACTACAGGGTTTTGTTTTCCCCCCATTAAGCCGTGTAGGCTAGTTTATCATACATCATTTGCTTATAATTTTGTTTCCAGAGTATTGAGGCGGAAGGACTCCGGGATCATCTGTCACTTTTGGCTGAATCCCTTAGCAAGGCAAGGACAATGATTTATCCCCCAGCAAAGAAGGCTGCCAAGCTTGGGGATGCACTGTCTAATTTAGCAGAGATAGTGGAGAAGGAGCACAAGAGACTTCTTGCCCGGAAGTCCATTATTGAGAAACGCAAAGAGGAGCAAGAGCGTTTACTCTTAGAAATGGTATGAAATTCTTGGCGATGTTGTGAATTGCTTGTTATTGTTGTTATCGCGTACTAACTTTTACGACCATTTCTTTAAAGGAACGAGTGGAGGAAACAAAGAGGCGAGAGCTACAAAAGATGACTGAAGAGGCTGAACAAAAGCGCATTGCTGCCGAGTATGAGCAAAGAAGGAACCAACGAATTTTGAAAGAGATAGAGGACCGAGAACTTGAAGAGGCCCAAGCTTTGCTGCACGAAGCTGAAAAGCGCAGCAAGAGGAAGAAGAAGCCAGTCCTAGAGGGAGTAAGTATATAACTTGTACTTTATTCCCAAAAACTTTCAATTGGAAAATCTTACCCGGCATTAATTTGTTTTCAGGAAAAGATGACCAAACAGGTGATTATGGAATTGGCTCTGAATGAGCAACTGAGAGAGAGGCAAGAAATGGAAAAGAAGTTGCTCAAATTTGCTAAAACTATGGATCATTTGGAGAGAGCTAAGAGAGAAGAAGCTGCACCTCTTATTGAATCTGCATTTAAACAACGTTTAGCTGAAGAGGCAGCTCTTCATGAACGTGAGCAGCAGGTTTGCATTAAAGACACATTATGCTTTTTGCCCTCCCACAGTACTAGTACTTTCACATTTTTACCACAGGGATAACTAGATTGTGGCAGCCAAGTGTTCATGAAAAAAATTTCTTTCACATTTCTCTTAAGAAAGTGATATGTTATCTTTTAACCTTCTATCTCTTTCGTTGAAATATTGCTGATGAATTGACCTTGCGTTTTAATACGTTTTCAGCAAGAGATTGAGCTGAGCAGACAACGACATGCTGGAGACTTGGAAGAGAAAAGGAGGCTGGGACGCATGTTGGAGAACAAGGTCAGTTTATCTGACTTCTATGAATTCTGCTGAACTGCTAGATATAAAAGCTTTTGATGATATAACTGAACTGTTCGATGTAAAGTTGGGTCAGTGCTATTGATAGTTTATTGGGTCTAAATGGAACTGATGTAGGACCAAAGTTGGAATCTTCTGAAATTAGTGCAGGCTACTTTAATCTTTGAGCTTTAAAGCTGTAATGGTAATAGAAACAGTTGTTTTATCCTTTTTTCTGCCTTCTGTCTAGTTTCTTGTATAATGGCCTTGTTTGAAAATAAAAAGAAGGGAAGTTCAAAATCCTTTGCAGCAGTTCTTACTGTTATGAATACATTGGCATATCACAGTAGCCAGCAATGACAAAATTGTCTCCGATATATGCTTACTATTTTGTGGAACTAGTTAAAATCTGAGCAGCCATTGGCTTGCTGAAGACTGGTCTTGGTCTATGACAAAGTAGGCTGCATTGATTCATGCTAATGCATAGATTAGCTGATATATATTCCTAATCATGCAGAGAATTTTGCAAGAAAAAGTTGTCAGTAGCCGAGAAGCTGAATTCACTAGAATGAAACGGGAGAGACAGGAAAGGATCAGCCAGATAATTCAATCAAGGAAGCAGGAGAGGGAAGCTAGGAGGAAAATGATATTCTTCCTGCGATCTGAGGAGGAGCGACTAAAGAGGTTGCAGGAAGAGGAGGAAGCCCGCAAACGTGAAGGTACGTTGCTGGTTAATTCCCCACCCACGTCATGTGCATTCAAATCTTTTAGGGTTAAGGGGGCCGGGTGGGCATTTATCGAGGTGTGTCCAACCAAAGAGTTCATGCTTCTGTTTCTCCGACATGTATTCTTTTGGGTTTTGGATACTCGGCTACACTCTTATCACTACAGCATGTAGTAGACCATTCAGAACTTATAAACTGTCCTTTTAAGTTCTTTTTCCCTCTCGCTCTTTTCTTTTTACCCCTGCCTGCAGTTGAGGTTCAGTACCTACTCAAAATTAATTTAGCATCCTATGGCAACTTTCTGAAAATATTGCAGAGGCAGAGAGACGGAAGAAAGAGGAAGCTGAACGGCAAGCCAAGTTAGATGAGATTGCAGAAAAGCAGAGGCGACGATTGCTAGAACTTGAAGAGAAAGAAAAACGGGAGAGAGAAGAGATGTTGCGTAGGTCCACTGCTGTGCTGTCAAAGCCTGCTGAGCCTCCAACCTTGGGGCGTCCCGCAGAACTTGGTGGAGCTGCTCCAATTCCTGCTGCAGCTGCTACTGCACCAACTCCTGGCCCTGGGAAATATGTTCCTAGGCACTTACGAGCGAAAATGGATGGTGCAGGCCAGGCCCCACCTACTGAAACTGACAAGTGGGGTGGTGGAAGTAAGCCAGATGATCGACCATCATGGCGCGATGAACGAAAGCCGTCTCCATTTGGTAGTGGCTCGAGGACCAGTTGGCCAGCTTCTAGGCGGTGAATGGGTTGAGTCGTGCAGTGGCTTATACTGGAGTCTTGCATCCTCCGCATTTTGGTTCAAGAAATTCAATTTGCTATTTACCTTTTTTGTGACTTTTACCTAATATGTATTGGAGTTTTTATTTATTATCAGCTCAAGCATTTCTTGACTAAGATATTTTCTGGACTGTATGGAGAGGCTTGAAGTTTTTGACAGGTTATTTGATGTTGAACTTTTTGTCCGCAAAGAACTACAGTTGCTATGATGTTCAACTTTCTTTTTCCTGGTGGAAGTGTAAGACGACGGCCTATATTATTTCCTGTTGCTTATCATGTTATCTCCATCTTCTCATACACTTATTTGGCAGTACATTTTGCAATAACACTCCTAGGTTAAGTGTTTTGTCAGTTTTGGATCAACACATGGAGATCCCTATTACTCAACTATATCTATATTATAATTCGGAGAGGCAAAACAAAGAGAGGATGAAGTGTCATCACAAGAAAAATTTTAATTAAAAAAATAGAAGTAAAATACTTAGAAAAATTTAAGGAAAGTCTGACAAATGTCATCACCAAAAAAATTATAATTTTTAAAAAGTACAATAAATAAATAAAATATTTAACCAATTAGTAAATAAAAAATTGCATAGAGCAAAACACTTAGCAAAACTAATAAATTAAAAAAAGGATAGCATGTAATACAATATACCTTTTAATTAGTGTAAGTAAAAATAATGTTACGAATAGAATTGTATTTAGAGTGAATATCTATCTTTTAGAGAGTTTTAGTTTGTGGCTAAGTTATTTTTTTCCCTATAAATAGAGGGGTTTTACCTCATTGTATATTATTACAAAATTCAATAAGAACTACTCTCTCTTTCTATACAATATTGTTCTTCTACTTTTATTGTTTTATTGTTTTACTAGTAATCGTACCCGCGCGATGTACGATCAATATTAAAATAATATTAATTAAATTATAATCCGGTCTGTTTAATCCTATTAGATCGTATTACTTTAATAAATTTCAATTGTCAACTTATTTGTCAATACGATATACCAAACCCTCGCTGATGTTTGAGTAGTTAATTTCTTTGTTAATTTTTTAATAAATAATTTTTTTGTTATTAACTAATTATGCCATGTGACTTTTTTTTAGGCTACCACTTGGATCAATGTGGTGCCTTTTTCTTTGGCTTTTAATAATATATAGATAGATTATAAGCATATTATTTGTTTAATATTTTTATCCGCTACTCTTTTTGTAATATGATAGAAGATATATATATATATATATATATATATATATATATATATATATATATATATATATATATATATATATATATTATTTGAATTTTAATGAATAGATATACTTTTTATTTCAAAAAATAAAAAGAAAATAATTTTAAAAATGAAATAAAGAAATTAACTAACCTAAACCAACCCTCACCCATGTTTTAGTATTTAATTTAGGTGGTTAATTTCTTTGTTAAATTAATTATTCCATAAGATTTTTTTCTATGCTACCACTTCGCTTAAAGAGAGGACTTTATCCTCTCATTTTAATAATATATAGAAGATATATAGAATATAAAATATTAGAAAGAAACTACTCCACAATTTGAATCAAAAGTTTTTTATCGCTTTATTTTTGTTTTTTTATTTTAAAATAATTATAAAACTCCAACTTGAAAATGCTTCCCAATTTGAAATTGTAATTTTTTATTTTAAAACCCCAACTTGAAATTACTCCCTGATTTGAATGAGTAGTTTTTCTTCTTTTTATTTTATTTTATTTTATTTTTTATTATAGTTAATTTTTTTATTTTAAACTAATTTTAAAAATCCAACTTGAAACTACTCTCACCCAATTTGAATGGGTAGTTATTTTTTATATATTTATATTTTTAATTCTTTATTATAATTAATTATAAGATATATGTATTTATTACTTAAAATAAAGTAATCAATATATATATATATATATATATATATATATATATATATATATATATATATAATTCAAATATAATAACTAATAACTAATTAAAAACTAAATAGTATTATGCCATGTGACTCTTTTTAATGTTGCCACTTGGCTTAAGGAGTGAGATTTATTCTCTCCTTTTAATAATATATAGATTACACGTTATCAACACGAGATTCTACGGTCTCAAGAAGCTCTTTGAGAAGACTAATGTATAACTTTTCTCCTCTTTTAATTATGACTGATATTATGAAAAGAAAATTCGTTGCCCTTGAAATTTCGGGCAAGAACTATATGACATGGTGTTGGATGCTGAAATCCATTTAATGGAGACACTATTAAAAACAAAAATAAAGCGCCCACCCAAGACTGTGCTAAGGCCTTGATTTTCTTGCCATCACCTTGATGAAGAGTTGAAAATAGAATATCTCAAAGTCAAATATCCACTTATTTTGTGGAATGACTTAAAGGAAAGATATGACAACTTAAAGTTGGTTACTCTTCCACAAGCACGATATGATTTGGCTCATCTGAGGCTCCAAGACTGTAAGTCTATTTCTGAATATAATTATGCGATGGTCAGAATTAAATCTATATTGAAACTCTATGGAGATACTATCATTGACTATGATATGCTTGAAAAACCGTTTACAATGTATCATGCCTCCAATATGGTCCTGCAACAGTAGTATAGAGAGAAAGGTTTCAAGAAGTACTTTGAGTTGATTTCTCTTCTCATTGTGGCTGAACGAAATAGTGACTTGCTCATGAGAAATCGCGAAATTCGACTCACTGGGTCTACACTATTGCCTGAAGTGGATGGGGTGTATTCCCATTATGCTAAGGGTGAAAGGCCGTGGCCCTACTTATGGTCGTGGCCGTAGACAAGGAAGAATTTTCTTGGTGTTAATCACCCCCCAAAAGAAAAATAACCTTCAAAAGTGGAAAGGTAAAGATGAGAAGCCAAAGGCAAATATAGAAACTGAATGTTATCGTTCCGGTGGAAAAGGACATTGGGCAAATATTTATCGTACACCAAGACATTTAGTTGAGCTTTATCATACATTTCTAAAGAACAAAGGCCCTGGAGCTAATTTTGCCTATGACAATGAAATTGACATCACCCACTTAGATGTGACAGACTTCTTTGAGCACCTTGATGAAAAATAGACCACTTGATCGATGATAGATCTGTGGTTAAATAAGATTTAGTAGCTTTATTTGATTTGATTTTGCTTATTCATATTTATTTAGTGAATAAATATCATGCAATTCTCGTAGTTTTTATGAATAGTAGTTTTAATTAGTATGTTGAATTAGTATAATCTTTCATTGAATAAAGTTTGAGAATGTCAAAATTTATAGTCTGTATCAGTTATAGTTTATGTTAGGAGTTGAGAATCGTGAAAAACAAAGGGCGAGAACTTGCAAACGAAAACGTTTCTTACAGACTAGGGTGAAACAATTTGCTAAAGCATTTAAATCAACTAACTCTATACGAAATTTTTATAAAATGCAACATTTGTTTTCTAATTAAGTTGTTCAATCAAAGATTGTGTCTTACAAAAAATTATCATCACACTTATTGAATAAGTCATTATTGAGTTAGTGACTTCACTTAGTCTTTTTTCCTTTATCTCTGAAAATAATATTTATTCGTATATTCCTTTTATATGTCAAACTGTGGGAAGCAAATATGGATATCTCACAAAACAAACTTGGATCAAAGTTTAATTGTAAAAATATTCATCTAATTGATTCATATACGAAGCATACAATATTCAAAGAGAAAAAAGATTTCTCTCATTTAAGTATGTGTAAGAGAGATGTTACTACAGTTTCTGGTGGTAGTAATTTAATCGAAGGCTTTGGAAGAGCTGCTATAACTCTACCCAAGGGAACAATATAGATAATGCAATGTTCTCCTCCAAGTACAAAATGAACTTATTGAGTTTTAAAGATATCCGCGGAAATGGATATCATATTGAGACAACAGATGAGAATAATCTTGAATATCTCATCATTACCAAGAATGTCTCTGGCCAAAAGAGGGTTATTGAGAAGTTCCCATCTTTATCTTGTAGCTTGTATTGGACAAGAATTAGTACAATTGAGGCACATTCTATTGTAAACCAAAAGGTAACTAATTTCAATACTTTTGTACTTTGGCATAATCGATTTGAACACCCTGGATTGATTATGATGAGACTGATTATAGAAAACTCAAATGGGCATCCATTAAAGAATTTAAAGATTCTTATAAATAATAAATTTTCTCGCACTTTTTGTTATCAAGACAAGTTAATTATCAGACCACCATTAACAAAGGTTGGGATTGAGTCCCCTGCGTTTTTGGAATGTATACAAGGGGATATTTGTGGACATATTCACCCGCCTAGTGGGTCGTTTAGATATTTTATGGTCTTAATAGATGCATCTTCTAGATGGTCTCATGTGTGCCTATTGTCATCTCGCAACCTCGTGTTTGCAAAATTAATGGCACAAATAATTCGATTACGGGCACAATTACCCAATAATCCAATTAAGTCTATTAGACTTGATAATACCACTGAGTTTTCATACTAAGCATTTAATGATTATTGCTTATCAATTGGGTAAAAGTGGACCATCATGTAACTCATGTTCACACTCAAAATAGCCTTGCAGAGTTTTTAATTAAACTTTTGCAATTGATAGCAAGATCGTTCCCCATGAAAATGAGGTTGTCCACTTCTATTTGGGGTCACGCCATTTTGCATGCAGCAATGCTAGTTCGTATCAGACCGATAAATTTCTATAAATATTCCCCGTTACAATATATTTTGTGTTATGAAACTAATATATCCCATTTAAGAATTTTTGGATGCGCAATATATGTGCTTACCGCCATAGCGCACCAAAATGGGCCTCCAAAGAAGGTTATGAATATATGTTGGGTTTGAATCGCCCTCCATTATTCGCTATCTCGAAATATTAACGGGGATTTGTTCACTGCATAATTTGCAGACTGTTGATTCGATGAGATACTTTTCCCAAAATTAGGGAAAGAAAATGGTGAAACCAAACATGAAATTTGTGGAAAGATCCATCATTATCTTATCTTGATTCATGTGCCTCTATTTGTGAAAAAGAGGTGCAAAAGATTATTTATTTGTAAAAAATAGCAAATCAAATGCCAGATGCATTTACGGATCTGAAAATGATAACAAAATCACATATCCATGCAGAGAATGTTTCAATCCGTATTGATGTTTCTATTGACAATCTTCTAGTGTCATAGCTAATGAGTCAAAACCACGCCTAAAACATGGCATACCATTAAGTTCTAAGGATCGAAATTCTAGAAAAAGGAAAAAAATGGTAAAAATGACACGACGAAAGAGTCTCATGAAGAAATCCACTATTTTACCAATCCTGAGATCATGAGGAAATCATTGAGCCCGAGACTCAAGAAAATAAAGAATTATCAATAAATCCAATCGATATTGAGACAAATTTGAATCTATTAGATATAGATATAGTGGCGGATTATATATTTGCATGTAATGTTGCATATAGCATTATGCAAGATAGTGAGGATCTTGAACCTCAATCTGTTGGAGAATGTCGACAAAGACGTGATTGGCAAAAATGTCAAAAAACAATTCAACCAGAGTTGAATTCACTTGCAAAACGTGAAGTTTTTAGGACTGTAGTCCAATCACTTAATGGTGTTAAGCCTGTTGGCTATAAATGGGTCTTTGTAGGCAAGGGGAGCGAGAAAAATGAGATACAAAGATATAAGGCACGCCTGATTGCACAAGGATTTTCACAAAGGCATGGTGTCGATTATGAAGAGACATATTCACCCGTTATAGATGCTATGACGTTTCGCAATCTCATCAGTTTTACTGTCCATGAAAAGCTTGACATGCATTTAGTGAATGTGGTTACCGCCCACCTTTATAACTCACTTAATAATGAAATATACATGAAAATTCCCGATGGATTTAAAATGCCTAACGTACATAATTCAAAGTACTGGATAATATTTTCAATCAAATTGAGAAGATCTTTGTATGGTCTAAAGCAATCAGGACGAATGTGGTAAATTATTTTAGTGAGTATTTATTAAAGGAATGTTATATAAATGATGCCATTTGTCCATGTATTTTTGTAAAGAAAATAACATCGGAATTTGTTGTACTTGTCATATATGTTGATGACATAAACCTTATTGGAACTCCTATAGAACTCCAAAAGGCAATTGATTATTTAAAGAAGGAATTCGAGCTGCAAGATCTCGAAAAGTCAAAATTATGTCTTGGTTTGCAAATGTAAATTGAACATTTGGCAAACAAAATTTTTGTTCATCAATGTGCCTACATAGAAAAGGTATTGAAACCGTTATATGGATGGAGTACACCCATTAAGTACTTCGATGGTTGTTCCATCACTTGATGTGAATAAGGATCCATTCCGTCCTCAAGAAGAGAATAAAGAGCTACTTGGTCCTGAAGTACTATATCTTAGTGGAATTGGTGCACTAATGTATCTTGCTAATACTACAAGGCCTGACATAACTTTTCCAGTTAATGTCTTATCAAGATATAGCTTTGCTCCCACAAGGAGACTGACATAGAATCAAACACATATTGTAGTATCTAAAAGGGACTATCGATATGAGCTGTTTACCTGTGGAGGCACTGCCATATCTTGGCGATCGACTAAGCAATCAATTGTGGCTACTTCATCTAATCATGATGAGATAATTTCTATTCATGAAGCAAGTCGAGAATGTGTGTGATTGAGGTCTATAATACATCTTATTCGAGACAAATGTGGTTCGAAAAACTACCATAATTTTGTATGAAGACATGCAGAATGCATAACCCAATTAAAGGGAGGATTCATAAAAGGAGATAGGATAAAAAACATGTTACCAAAGATATTTTTCACACACGATCTACAAAAGAACACTGATATTAATGTGCAACAAATTCAAGTGATAATATGGCTGATTTTTTCACAAAATCTCTACCGATATTAACCTTCAAAAAGCTAGTGCACAAGATTGGGATGTGAAGGCTCAAGGATGTGAAATGATTCTCTCATGAGGGGGTGTTTGATATGCGTTGTATTCTTTTTTTCTTACAAGGTCTCGTCCCACTGGGTTTTCCTTGCAAGATTTTTAACGAGGCAACCAAAAGACGTATCGTTAGATATGTGTACTCTTTTTCCTTTACTAGATATTTTCCATTGGGTTTAATTTTAGTTAAGGTTTTAACGAGATACATTACTTATTGAATATGCATTCAATGAGGAGTGTTATGAATAGAATTGTAATTACTTTGAATGTCTATCTTTTGGAGAGTTTTACTTTGTGGCTAAATCATATTTTCCATATAAATAGAGGGATCTTACCCCATTATAAATTATCCCAAAATTCAATAAGAATTATTATATGTTGCTCTACAATATTATTCTTTTACTTTTATTATTTTATTAAAAATATATACTATATTTTTATAACAATATTTATATACTAATCATAAAATATGCTTTCTTAACTTTGTAAAAGTTGACAGGTTTGGTCTAAACCATTAAATGAGTTCCTAATACTAACGGGAAAACCTCAACTTAGGTTAAAGGGCTAACTTTTGTAACCCAGTTATATTGTATTCTCCTTCTTCCCCCAAATTAATCCCATCGTCCCCTTTCCTCATCCACTCTCCCACTCCGCTGAAGACGCTAAAATGAAACCAGAAGCTCAGTGACCGATTCCCTAATTATTGCCATCATGTTCGTTTCCAGATACATTCAACGGCGCTCTCTGCAGTATATTTTCTCTCTCTTCTTTTTCTAATTTTGTCAGTTAAGTTTCGATAAATTTAATTTTTTTTTTTTAACTATAGGAATACGATTCTGCGGAGGTACGATATACTGAATATGATTTCAAATACGACGGTAAAAAATGTGGAAGATCCTAATGTGTGGAATTGCGTGCGGTGGATGTCGGGAAAGAGCATGAGGAGCAGAGTAGCAATGAGAATGCAGAATGAGTCAAGCAAAACCCTAAGGGAGATAAGGAGGTCAAAGAAGTTGAAATTGAAGCTGATGACTGATGAAGAACGGTTAATTTATAATCTCCGTAGAGCAAAGAAAAAAGTTGCATTGCTACTTCAGAAGCTGAAGAAATATGAGCTACCTGAGTTGCCATCTCCACGGCATGATCCTGAGCTTCTGACTTCTGAGCAACTGCAAGCGTATAAGAAGATTGGTTTCAGGAATAAAAATTATGTTCCTGTTGGTGTTCGTGGAGTCTTCGGTGGAGTTGTCCAAAATATGCATCTCCACTGGAAGTTCCATGAGACTGTACAAGTTTGTTGTGATAACTTCCCTAAGGAAAAAATTAAAGAGATGGCCTCAATGCTGGCTCGACTAAGTGGCGGTATTGTGGTTAACATACACAATGTAAAAACTATTATTATGTTTCGCGGCAGAAACTACCGCCAGCCTAAGAATTTAATACCTATCAACACACTTACCAAAAGGAAGGTGAGCTACAAATCTCTTTTGAGTAATCCACTGCTTATGTAAATCCTAGTAGTAACTTTACAAGTTGATGAATTGTTATATGTTTCTGTTAACCCCTTAATTTTGTATTTGCTTGAGGGAACCTATTAGCTTCTGTCTGTGTTTCATACATCTATGTGATGTAAAACTCCCTGGTTGCTATGAGTCTTCGACATGTACTCCTGGTCCCGAAGAATGTGTATACGGCATGTCTCATCTGTTGAACCATCTATATTTTGGAATTTGTGTTGAATATAGGGTACTGATATTCTGGACTCTTTTAATTCCTATTGTATGTAGTGGCTAGCTTTTCTGTAACTTGCTTAACAACGCTGGAAATTTGAACATGTTACTGTTGATGAGTACAAATCTACTGTTTGACAAAGTTATCTCTTCCATGTAGGCATTATTTAAAGCCCGATTTGAACAAGCACTAGAATCACAGAAATTAAACATAAAGAAAATAGAACAAGAACTCCGGAGGAAGGGGATAAATCCTGATGATCCAGCAGCCAGGGCCAGCATCCAGCGAGTAGCATCCACATTCTTTAATGCCATTGATAAGAAAGAAGGAAGCCCATATGTCTTTCAGGAGGATACTGGTACTAAGTTGGGTCTCAGCAGTAGTATAGACCAAACACATTCAACAGCTGAAGACAGTGACCAGGAAGAACTTGACCGTTTTATTGCTCAGATAGAACAGGCAGCTGATGACGAATGGGCAGCTGAGGAAGAAGCAGAGAAAGACGAAGTAGGGAAGATTAGATATTGGAACAAAGAAGATATAGGTAGTCGATTCAGAAGATCTGGAATGATGGGAAGTGATGAATCAGATGATGAGTCAGGAGGGAGGACAAGTGGCTGGAATAAGACTTACGGAAGGAAGATAGCTGATGATGATGATGGACACGATGATGTATCTGAAGATGAAAATGAATTGGATAACAATGATGACCGACGTGGTAGAAGCAATTACGCTGATTCCGGCATGTACAAGGCACCTGACAGGCATCCTAAGTATAAAACGGAGAAATGGCAGAAAGGTAAGAGCAGTAGACCTATAAGTGAGGGAGGTTCAAGCAGAAATTTTGATCCTTATTTAAAGGGAAAGATGGGTACAGAAGGTTCTGGTTCAGACATGTTAAGTGACCTTGAGGAAGCCACGTGGAATTCAGATGATGAGGGAGGGCAGCACTCAATGCTACCAACAGAGTATAGAAGTAGTAGTGACGAGGGGGAGGATTATGATAAGGTAGCAACATTGGGATCAAGTGCAGAGAATGCACCTGGTTCAAGGGCATCAAGAGGGGTAACTAATAGTTTTAGGACAAATAGTCAAGAGCAGATGAAGAAAAATGAGGGTACTTCAGAGGGCAAGACAAAGGTGAAAACCTCAAAGGACTTGGATGAAACTTGGGACAGCGACTGACCGGGGTGCCACCTTTGACGTAGAAATAGTGCTCACTGGATACAATAGAATAGAGGCCAGTGCTATTTATGGTACTTGAATAAAGAACTCTGATTTGTACAAGAAATCAGGAAGAAAGGTATGGATTAGTATTACGTTTAGTGGTTACTTGAAGTAAATGCTTTCAAGTTTAATGCACTTTTCATATGTGCAGGAAATCGAGCTAAACTGTTTCTTCTTGTGTGCTTGCATCTGCATGTCTGAATTTGGGTGAAACGCTAACAGCACACAGAGACACTGCCAGTGCACCTGTATTTGTTCTCCTGGATTCTCTGTATCCATATCGTTTAAGTACACAAATAGTTCATATTCCCTTCTCATAATGTTTGTCGAAGTGTGCTGCTGAAGAGTAGTACATTGAAGAATCTGGGGTTGTGACTTTTGTATAATATCAGCGAACCATTACTCTTTCGATGGTGTACTGAGATGGACTCTTGACTGGACAATAATGCTGCACTCCATTTTTCATTTTTTTTGTTACTGCTTATTTGAGCACTATGTCTTTCTCCTGATAATGAGTGTAACAAGTCCAAATCCACAATTGACTTGATTATTAGTTATCAGGTTGTCGCGATCTCATTTTACTATGACCTGTTTAGTGAGCTCGCATAATGTACCAAAAGCAGAATGGGTATTCCTCGTTTTAGGGGAGGAAATAGTAATGGGGGAAGTGTAGATCTGAAATCTGTTATTGTGGTTGTGTTGGTGAATTCGTCAAAATTAGAATTGTTGGATTTAGCTTAAATTATTGATCGTTTATCTAGGCTTTCACCGTGTTCATATTGAATATTTTATGTACGGCACTCGAACAGTTGATTTTAATTGAAAATGGTTAGTTCTTACCAGAGAACTCTAGCTTGTACCCCAGAAAGTACACTGAAATGATAACACCTTGCAATTAGAGCATGTGATGAGGCTCTGCAAAGAAAAATATCCTTCAAGGGGCTTGCGTTGAATACCCATAACATTAGTCTCGAGCACTTGGTCTAGTATTTATGACCTAAGATCCAAGTGACTATAGGATTTCATCAAATAAGTAATTGTTATGAATAGTTTGTAGACATGGGTGCGCATGTATGTGAATAGCTTATGGATATAATCTCCTGCTTTATGTTCATCCCATTCACTATTTATAATAGTAAGTCTTCTCATTTTATTCCTATAAAAGGCTATCTAAATTTTAATGGAAGACATACAAAAGTGAAAGAAGAACAGAATTCTTTCTTTCGATCTCTTTTCTTATTTATATTTTATTGCATTGCTTTTATTTTATAACACGTTATCAACAAGAAGATCTAATTTTATCCTTAACCCCGCTAAGTTGAGCCATATTTTATTAAGGTATGTATCATTATATTCATTTGGTTATGACAATATTTATCTTACTCTGACTGTTAGCAGACTCTTGGGAATCTTAAATAATTCAAGTACATTGCAGTGATAAACTAACTATTTCCTTCGGTGCTCAACTCTTAGATGACCTGAAGGTAATGACATACTTATAATATTCATGAACTTCCTGGATCAAAACATATCTTTAAGGCATTTTGAAGAACTGTGAGAAATGAATTGACAAGTAATAATTTCACATTAATTTAATTACTTTATATTTATTGGATTGAAACATATAAACAATATTAGTCACGTTCAATTCTTTTAACACATATATATCAATAATATAAAGTGAAATGAAACAGTATGTTATTTTCAATTTATGGCCAGAATAAAAGAAAATAGTTGGTTGTTTACATGATATAGCTTTATTACCGTTTCTTTCCCCCCTACTCGGTTTTGTTTCATTAATTATTTCTCTAACTTATTTATCTTTTATGATAGTATTTCACTATGTCAAATTTATCAAAACTTGAATTTGTGGCACTTAATATCACCGGGAAGAACTATTTATCATGGGTTCTTGATGCTGAAATTCACCTTGACACTAACGGTCTTGGAAATACTACTATACAAGAAAATGAAGCATCAAATCAGGTATCACGACCCGGATTTTCCACCCTCGGGAGTCGTGATGGCGCCTACTCGTAGAAGTTAGGCAAGCCAAATTTAGTTACTTTTCCTTTAATAAACAAGCCTTTTAATAATCCTTCGACAATAATATTTAAACGATGAAAAGTCAATAATAATAAGCGGAAGTCATAAATTTAAATAGTTAAACGAGATACTGATGTATTAAATACTCACATACTCACGAACATCTAAGAAGTATTAAATATAAAGTCTGAAAGAAACATAAATCTGTTCGTCTCGAATACAAGGAGGCAACAATCTAGAAGAGAGAATAAGAGAGAGACACCGGGCCTACAGACGCCTGCAAGGCTACCTCGGGTCTCACGATACTGAAAACCTACTCTCGTGCTAATGCTACCGCTGCTGCTCCTCGAAACCTGGACCTGTGCAAAAATACATAGCGTGTAGCATCAGCATAACCGACCCCATGTGCTGGTAAGTGGCTAGCCTAACCCCGACGAAGTAGTGACGAGGCTGGGAGGACTCCAGATAATCCATTGCAGATGTATATACAAGTACAACGGAATAGTAGCAGGAATATAACAATTTTAACAGGGAAAGGGAGCATGCTTCAGAGGTAACAGATAGAAACAAAATATCAGGAAATAATGGTACGTACATGTGACGACCCAAAGGGTCATCACTTATTTAATTAATCATTTCGAGCTTCTGAGGCCTTGAAAACCTCATTCTATATTGCCTCGATTTACATGCACGATCCGAGCATGTAGCCGGAAAGATCTTTTGATAGAAAATATGAATTCTATGAGAAATTTGGATAAAAATGATATTAATATTGATATGGTTGACTTTGGTCAACATTTTTGGTAAAAGGATCCGGACCCGAGATTGGATGGTCCCGAGAGGTCCGTAGGAAAATATGGGACTTGGACATGCGTCCGGAGTCGAATTCCGAGGCCTAGAGCCCAAGTTATGAATTTTTATGTGAAATTGTTTTTGATGTAATTATTAAAGGAAATAAATTAATTGACCTTGGTATCGGGCTCGTATTTTGGTTCCGACGCCGGTACAAGTCTTAAATATTATATATGTGATTTCTGTAAAGTTTGGTGACATTTGGATGTCGTTTGAGATGTTTTGGACCTTGAGTCCCAAGTTTGAAAGTTTTGAAAACTAAAGGTATGAAAATCATGCATTTGAGGCTTGATTTGATTAAAACGAAGTGATATTGGCGATATGATCGCACGAACAAGTCCATAATGTGTTTTTGAGGTTGTGTACATGTTTGGTTTGGAGTCCGGGGGGCTCGGGTAAAGATTTGATAGGCCGTTGGATGAAATTCTGAATTTTGAACTGCTGGTTTTTTTCACCCAGCTGTTGGCTTCGCAATTGCGAAGAATTTCTCGCAATTGCGAAGGGGACAATGTAAGGCAAGGCTCGCAAATGCGAACCTTGATCGCAAATGCGAAGCCAGCCTTGTTCGCAAATGCGAACAATTGTTCGCATTTGCGAAGGTCCCCAATGCTGCCTATGTTCGCAAATGCGAACAATAGTTCGCAAATGCGAACCTATCCCATACCTGCCTTGGCTCGCAAATGCGAACCATTGTTCGCAAATGCGAACACTGCCTTATACAGCATGTGTTCGCAAATGCGAACATTGGTTCGCAAATGCGAAGACTGCCGGTGTCGCAAATGCGAACTTATGTTCGCAAATGCGAACTTCCCAGCCTTGGCTTATTTTTCAAACTCCAGAAATTGGTCGGGGTTCGCAATTGCGAACCCATGTTCGCAAATGCGAACACAGAGACCTGAAAAACACGAATTTCGGTCATTTCTTCACATTTTACAAAACCAAAACACCCATTTGCGATTCTTCAAGGATTTCTTCTTCATCAAAACGATTGTAAGTCATTTTTTACTTAACTCTTTCAATTCCTAACATCATTAAACATGTTTTTCATAAGAAATCAATGATTTTCATGGTAGAATTCTTGTTTTTGTTAGAAAATAGGGTTTTTCATAAATTGGGGAATTGGACCTCGAATTGAGGTCCGATTTTGAAACAAATTATATATATGAACTCGTGGGGGGATGGGTAACCGGATTTTGGTCCTAACCTCGAATTCCGACCATGTGGGCCCGGGGTTGAAATTCACTATTCAGGCAGAATGTTGTAAAAGTTGTATTTGGTCTTAAGAATTAGTTTGTTGAGTAGAATTGATGATATTAAATCAATTGTGTATAGATACGGTTGGATTGGAGCCAAGTTGAAAGAAAAAGACATTTCCACGGATTGAATTGTTCATAAGCATTCGAGCTAAGTGTTTGTTCTATCCTAGCTTGAGGGAATAGGATTATGTGTTATGTGTTATGTGATCGAGTGCGGTGTATGGGCTGTGGTGACGAGCATCCATACACTGGCTTCTAGTATGACCGTGAGTCGTTGGAAAATGATATTTTGAGATATATTACAGGTGAATTGTTATTGTTCTCCCTTGTTGGCACTTGTTGTGAAGATAATTATTGATTGCCCTTGATGGGACGGTTTATGAATTGCTGTTTCTTTCTTTGCCCTTAGCTGTGATTGTTATTTGGGTGAGGAAGAGTGATAATGCACGAAGGGTGATGCCGTGCCATGTTTATTTATTTATGCACGAAGGTTAATGCCGTGCCATGTTTATTTATTGATTATGCACGAAGGATCATGCCGTGCCCTGTTATTGAACCATGTACGAAGGATCATGCCGTACTATGGATGTGAGGATGAGAGTAAAAACACGAAGGGTGATGCCGTGTACTTGATTTGTTTATTTGGTGAGGATGAGAGTAAAAGCACGAAGGGTGATGCCGTGCAACTACTGCTTGCTATTTCTTGAAGTGATATTACTTGTGTTTACATTATACTTTGTTTTTCCTTGTGAAATTATTAACTGTGGTTAATTGTTGAATTCTTTAAGATATTTCTTATTGTGTTAATCTTTGATTATTTCTTGTTATTTTGTGGTACACATATATATATATATTGAATTGCACAGGTTTATGTGAGTGTCTGGTCCTAGCCTTGTCACTACTTCGTCGGGATAGGCCAGGCACTTACCAGCACATGGGGTCGGTTGTGCTGATATTACACTTCTGTGCGTTTTTGCACAGGTCCAGGTTACGATCAGGAGCAGCAGCAGCAGTAAATCGATTGCGTGGGAACTAATCATATTTGAGACCGAGGTAGCTTGCAGACGTCCGCAGGCCCGGCGTCTCTCTCTTTATTTATGTTATTAGCTGTAGTCTCTTTGTTCCGAGACAAACAGAATTATGTTATATTTCTTTCAAACTTTTATGTGTAGTATTCAGTAGTAGTTCGTGAGTTGGTGACTCCACGTCTTGGGTAGAGGATTTCCGTATGATTTTCATCTTGTAATTAGTTATTTCTATTTCGATAAAGTATTCCGCATTTATTTAATTAAGATTGTGTTAAAAACGGGATAGTATGAATACGGTGGCTTGCCTAGCTACCACGAGTAGGCGCCATCACGATCCCGATGTTGGGGGAAAATCCGGGTCGTGACAAGTTGGTATCAGAGCTCTAGGTTACATAGGTCTCACCACTCACGAACAAGCTTAGTAGAGTTTGAGAGGTAAGTACGGAGACGTATGTACTTGTCCTCCAGAGTCTATTGAGTTAGGAAAGAGTCTCTCGTTTGTTCTTTCTTGTCGTGCGACTTGTTCCTCAATTACTGATTGAATTTCTATTCTGTCCTTTGGCAGATGGTGAGGACACGCGCTTCTTCGTCCGCTGACCAGCAGCCCGAGCCCCAGGCAGCTCCCGTGAGGGGCGGGGGCCAAGGCCGTATCAGAGGCCGTGGTAGGGGTAGAGCTCAGCCCCAGGCAGCTACCCCAGAGGTGGAGCCTCATATTGAGATTGACGAGGAGGTTCCAGTCCCAGCAGCTCCAGTGGGCCCAGCTCAGGTCCCAGAAGAGGCTTTATTTACCCCGGATCTCGGGATGCTTTGGTCAGAATAGCAGGGTTTATGGACAGCATTGCTAGAGCGGGCTTATTATCAGTTGCACCAGCCGCTTCTCAGGCTGGAGGAGGGGCCCAGACTCCTATTGCTCGTACTCCGGAGCCAGTAGCTCCTCAGCCTCAGGCACCAGTAATTCAGCCAGCTGTGGCCACTCAGTCAGGTACCACAGCTCATGCCGGTGATGGAACGTCCATGACTTCTGATTCGTTATGGAGGCTTGATCGGTTCTCCAAGCTATTTACCACTACATTCAGTGGAGCCGCATCAGAGGATCCTCAGGACTTCTTATTCAGTTGCCATGAGATTCTCAAGACTATAGGGATCGTGGAGTCAAATGGAGTTGACTTCTGTACATTCAGACTTGCAGGATCCGCCAAGACTTGGTGGAGAGATTATTGCTTGACTCGACCGGCAGGGTCCCCAGCTTTATCATGGGATCAGTTTGCGGAACTATTTATGGAGAAGTTTCTCCCTGCTACTTAGAGGGATGTACTTCGGAGGCAGTTTGAGCGCCTCCATCAGGGCACTATGACAGTTACACAGTATGAGACGAGATTTATCGACTTGGCTCGTCATGCAGTGGTGATACTTCCCACGGAGCGGGAGAGGGTCCGCGGATTTATAGATGGGCTTAATCAGCCGATTAGACTCCAGATGGCTATGGGTGTGGGGAGTGACATATCCTTCCAGGAGGCAGCCAATGCAGCACGCAGAGTTGAGATGGATCTTGCTAGGGGAGACGGTTATTCTTCGGATAAGAGGCCTCGTCATTCGGGTAGGTTTGGTGGTTCTTCCTGTGGTGGGAGAGAATCCTTTGATAGAGGCCGGTCCTCCGGGCCTTTTCATTCCGCCGCTCGGGCTTCGCGGGGTGGATCGGGTGATCGTGGTTCTCGGGGAATTATTCGGACCGGTCTCCTATTAATGCTCGGCCTCTTCGGAGTGTTCGTGGAGGCCATTCGGGTCGTCGGGGCCAGCGACCCTATCGGTCCCAGAGTTGCTTACGGTTGTGGTGACCCGGGTCATTTTATCGGGAATTGCCCTATAGCGGCGGGCAACTCTCAGGGAGCGAGGTCCTCGTCCTATGATTCGGGCCCCGGCTGACCCTCAGCCTGCCCGGCCAGCGAGAGGCGGGGGTAGAGATTATAGAGGTGGAGGTCGAGACCGTAGAGGTGGAGACGGTCCAGCCAGAGGGTAGAGGTCAGCCGGTTGATGGTCGTCCCAGAGACGCAGCTCGGAGGGGAGGTGCGGATCCCCGATTCTATGCTTTACCGACCAGGCCGAGGCAGAGGCATCGGATGCTGTGATTACGGGTACTATTCTTGTGTGTGGCGGAGGTGCTTTGGTATTATTTGACCCTGGATCTACATATTCCTATCTGTCTTCCTACTTCGCACCGTATTTGGCTGTGCCCGACTATGCTCTGGATATTCCAGTTTATGTGGCTACGCCGGTGGGTGACTCTATTGTAGTCGATCGGGTGCATCGTTCGTGCGTAGTTATATTTGGGGGTCTTGAGACCCGTGTTGATCTATTGCTTTGGATATGGTAGATTTTGATGTCATATTGGGAATGGACTGGTTGTCCCCATATCATGCTATTCTTGATTGCCATGCTAAGACTGTCACCTTAGCCTTGCCAGAATCACCCCGACTAGAGTGGAAAGGTACCTCAAGCCACTCCGTTCGCACTGTTATTTCCTATGTTAAGGCTCGACGTATGGTCGAGAAGGGGTGTCTAGCTTATTTGGCTTATGTTCGTGATTCCGGCGCAGAAGTTCCTTCCATTGAGTCGGTCCCTATTGCACGGGAGTTTCTGGAGGTTTTTCCTTCAGACCTGCCGGGCATGCCACCCGACAGGGATATTGATTTCTGTATTGATCTGGCACCGGGTACTCGGCCCATCTCTATTCCACCCTATCGTATGGCCCCGCCGGAACTAAAAGAGTTGAAAGATCAGTTGCAGGATCTTCTTGAGAAGGGCTTTATCAGGCCCAGTGTTTCTCCCTGGGGAGCACCTGTATTATTTGTAAAGAAGAAGGATGGCTCGATGCGGATGTGTATTGATTACGGGCAATTAAACAAGGTGACTATCAAAAATAAATATCCACTGCCGAGGATTGATGATTTGTTTGACCAACTCTAGGGAGCGAGGGTATTCTCTAAGATAGACTTGAGGTCAGGCTACCATCAGCTGAAGATCAGGGCGGCTGACATTGCTAAGACAACCTTTCGCTCTAGATATGGGCATTACGAGTTCTTGGTCATGTCCTTCGGGTTGACCAATGCCCCAGCAGCATTCATGGAGTTGATGAATCGGGTATTCAGGCCTTACTTAGATCTGTTCGTGATAGTCTTCATAGATGACATCCTGGTGTACTCCCGCAGCCAGGAAGAGCACGAGCAGCACCTCAGAGTGGTTCTTCAGACTCTGAAAGATAACCGACTATATGCCAAATTTTCTAAATGTGAGTTCTGGCTGAGTTCGGTAGCATTTCTGGGTCACATTGTATCAGTGGAAGGTATTCAGGTAGACCCAAAGAAGATTGAGGCAGCCAAGAATTGGCCTCGACCAGCTTCAGTGAGCGAGATTCGGAGTTTCTTGGGATTAGCAGGTTACTACCGTCAGTTCGTAGAGGGGTTATCTTCTTTTGTAGCCCCGATGACCAGGTTGACCGAAGGGTGCCCAGTTCAAATGGTCAGATGAGTGTGAGGCAAGCTTTCAGAAGCTCAAGACAGCTTTGACTACGACACCGGTGTTGATATTACCCACGGGTTTAGGGTCTTACACAGTTTACTGTGATGCATCCCATATTGGGCATGAGAAGAATTATCCAGTTCATGATCTTGAGTTAGCAGCAGTAGTTCATGCCTTAAAGATCTGCATCACTTGACTGTTTTCGTTTGTTTGATCAAGCGGAGGCATTATCTATATGGTGTGACATGTGAGGTGTACACTGATCACAAAAGCCTACAGTACTTGTTCAAGCAAAAGGAATTGAATCTACGACAGCGGAGATGGTTAGAGTTGCTAAAAGACTATGATGTTACTATATTATATCACCCAGGTAAGGCCAATGTGGTGGCCGATGCATTTAGTAGAAAGTATGCCAGCATGGGTAGTCTTGCATATATTCCGGTCAATCAGAGACCATTAGCTCTAGACGTCCAGGGCTTAGCCAACCGGTTCGTGAGATTAGACATTTCTGAGCCTAGCAGAGTGTTAGCTTGCACGGTCGCTCGTTCTTCTTTATTAGAGCGTATCCGTGAGAGGCAATTTGATGATCCTCGTTTGCGTGAGTTGAGAGATACGGTACAGCGGGGAGGTGCCACACGGGTAAGTTTAGATGATGATGGGGTATTGAAATTGCGGGGTCGAGTTTGTGTACCCGATGTCGAAGGGATTCGAGAGTTGATCTTAGCGAAGGCCCACGGTTCGTGGTATTCTATTCACCCGGGCGCCGCGAAGATGTACCGGGACTTACGGCAACACTATTGGTGGCGCGAGAATGAAGAAAGATATCGTTGCGTATGTCGCTCGGTGTCTAAATTGTCGACAGGTGAAATATGAGCACCAGAGACCTGGTGGTGTGTTCTAGAGGATTGAAATTCCCGAGTGGAAATGGGAGCGGATCACTATGGACTTCGTTAGTGGACTTCCTTTGACTCGGAGGAAATTTGATGCTATTTGGGTCATTGTTGATAGGCTGACCAAGTCAGCACACTTTATTCCGATATCTGTCTCCTACTCGTCGGAGAGGTTAGTGGAGATTTACATTAGGGAGATTGTTCGTCTTCATAGGGTGCCAGTATCTATTATTTCTGATCGGGGTACGCAGTTTACCTCGCGGTTCTGGAGAGCGGTTCGGCAGGAGTTAGGCACCCAGGTTCAGCTGAGTACAGCTTTTCCATCCTCAGACGGATGGCCAGTCCGAGAGGACTATTCAGATTCTTGAGGACATGCTTCGAGCCTGTGTTATTGATTTCGGAGGCTCGTGGGATCGGTTTCTACCATTAGCAGAGTTCGCCTACAATAACAGTTACCAATCTAGCATCCAGATGGCTCCGTATGAGGCGTTGTATGGTAGGCGATGTCGATCACCGGTTGGATGGTTTGAACCGGGAGAGGCTCGGTTGTTGGGTACAGACTTAGTTCAGGAGGCCTTGGATAAGGTCAAGACTATTCAGGAGAGATTGCGTTCAGCTCAGTCCAGGCAGAAGACTTATGCGGATCGTAAGGTTCGAGATGTAGATTTCATGGTTGGTGAACGAGTATTGCTCCGGGTGTCGCCTATGAAGGGCGTGATGAGGTTTGGGAAGAAGGGCAAGCTCAGCCCTAGGTATATTGGTCCATTTGAGATTCTAGACAGAGTGGGAGGGGTGGCTTACAGATTAGCTTTGCCGCCTAGCTTATCAGCCGTGCATCCGGTTTTTCACGTATCTATGCTTCGGAGATACCACGGCGATCCCACACATGTGTTAGACTTCAGTACTGTCCAATTGGACAATGATCTATCTTACGAGGAGGAGCCGGTAGCTATTCTAGACCGGCAGGTTCGATAGTTGAGGTCGAAGAGTTATCCTTCGGTGCGCGTTCAGTGGAGAGGTCAGCCTCCTGAGGCATCGACCTGGGAGTCCGAGTCTGATATGCGGAGCCGCTACCCACACTTGTTTCCCGACTCAGGTACTTCTTTCTTTTGTCCGTTCGAGGACGAACGGTTGTTTTAGAGGTGGAGATTGTGACGACCCAAAGGGTCGTCACTTATTTAATTAATCATTTCGAGCTTCTGAGGCCTTGAAAACCTCATTCTATGTTGCCTCGATTTACGTGCACGATCCGAGCATGTAGCCGGAAAGATCTTTTGATAGAAAATATGAATTATATGAGAAATTTGGATAAAAATGATATTAATATTGATATGGTTGACTTTGGTCAACATTTTTGGTAAACGGATCCGGACCCGAGATTGGATGGTCCCGGGAGGTCCGTAGGAAAATATGGGACTTGGACATGTGTCCGGAGTCGAATTCGAGGCCTAGAGCCCAAGTTATGAATTTTTATGTGAAATTGTTTTTAATGCAATTATTAAAGGAAATAAATTAATTGGACCTTGGTATCGGGCTCGTATTTTGGTTCCGACGGCCGGTACAAGTCTTAAATATTATATATGTGATTTCTGTAAAGTTTGGTGACATTTGGATGTCGTTTGAGATGTTTTGGACCTTGAGTCCCAAGTTTGAAAGTTTTGAAAACTAAAGGTATGAAAATCATGCATTTGAGGCTTGATTTGATTAAAACGAAGTGATATTGGCGATATGATCGCACGAACAAGTCCATAATGTGTTTTTGAGGTTGTGTACATGTTTGGTTTGGAGCCCGGGGGGCTCGGGTAAAGATTTGATAGGCCGTTGGATGAAATTCTGAATTTTGAACTGCTGGTTTTTTTCACCCAGCTGTTGGCTTCGCAATTGCGAAGAATTTCTCGCAATTGCGAAGGGGACACTGTAAGGCAAGGCTCGCAAATGCGAACCATGATCGCAAATGCGAAGCCAGCCTTGTTCGCAAATGCGAACAAGTGTTCGCATTTGCGAAGGTCCCCAGTGCTGCCTATGTTCGCAAATGCGAACAATAGTTCGCAAATGCGAACATTTCCCATACTGCCTTGGTTCGTAAATGCGAACAAATGTTCGCAAATGCGAACAAATGTTCGCAAATGCGAAGGCCCCAAAATAGCCTTGGCTTCGCAAATGCGAACAAAAGTTCGCAAATGCGAACTTCCCAGCCTTAGCTTATTTTTCAAACTCCAGAAATTGGTCGGGGTTCGCAATTGCGAACCCATGTTCGCAAATGCGAACACAGAGACCTGAAAAACACGAATTTCGGTCATTTCTTCACATTTTACAAAACCAAAACACCCATTTGCGATTCTTCAAGGATTTCTTCTTCATCAAAACGATTGTAAGTCACTTTTTACTTAACTCTTTCAATTCCTAACATCATTAAACGTGTTTTTCATAAGAAATCAATGATTTTCATGGTAGAATTCTTGTTTTTGTTAGAAAATAGGATTTTTCATAAATTGGGGAATTGGACCTCGAATTGAGGTCCGATTTTGAAACAAATTATATATATGAACTCGTGGGGGAATGGGTAACCGGATTTTAGTCATAACCCCGAATTCCGACCATGTGGGCCCGGGGTTGAAATTCACTATTTCGGGCAGAATGTTGTAAAAGTTGTATTTGGTCTTAAGAATTAGTTTGTTGAGTAAAATTGATGATATTAAATCAATTGTGTATAGATACGGTTGGATTGGAGCCAAGTTGAAAGAAAAAGACATTTCCACGGATTGAATTGTTCATAAGCATTCGAGCTAAGTGTTTGTTCTATCCTAGCTTGAGGGAATAGGATTATGTGTTATGTGTTATGTGATCGAGTGCGGTGTATGGGCTCTGTGGTGACGAGCATCCATACACTGGCGTCTAGTATGACCGTGAGTCGTTGGAAAATGATTATTTTGAGATATATTACGGATGAATTGTTATTGTTCTCCCTTGTTGGGACTTGTTGTGAAGATAATTATTGATTGCCCTTGATGGGGCGGTTTATGAATTGCTGTTTCTTTCTCTGCCCTTAATTGTGATTGTTATTTGGGTGAGGAAGAGTGATAATGCACGAAGGGTGATGCCGTGCCATGTTTATTTATTTATGCACGAAGGTTAATGCCGTGCCATGTTTATTTATTGATTATGCACGAAGGATCATGCCGGTGCCCTGTTATTGAACCATGTACGAAGGATCATGCCGTACTATGGATGTGAGGATGAGAGTAAAAGCACGAATGGTGATGCCGTGTACTTGATTTGTTTATTTGGTGAGGATGAGAGTAAAAGCACGAAGGGTGATGCCGTGCAACTGCTTGCTATTTCTTGAAGTGATATTACTTGTGTTTACATTATACTTTGTTTTTCCTTGTGAAATTATTAACTGTGGTTAATTGTTGAATTCTTTAAGATATTTCTTATTGTGTTAATACTTGATTATTTCTTGTTATTTTGTGGTACACATATATATATTGAATTGCACAGGTTTATGTGAGTGTCTGGTCCTAGGCTTGTCACTACTTCGCCGGGATAGGCCAGGCACTTACCAGCACATGGGGTCGGTTGTGCTGATATTACACTTCTGTGCGTTTTTGCACAGGTCCAGGTTACGATCAGGAGCAGCAACAGCAGTAAATCGATTGCGTGGGAACTAATCATATTTGAGACCGAGGTAGCTTGCAGACGTCCGCAGGCCCGGCGTCTCTTTCTTTATTTATGTTATTAGCTGTAGTCTCTTTGTTCCGAGACAAACAGAATTATGTTATATTTCCTTCAAACTTTTATGTGTAGTATTCCATAGTAGTTCGTGAGTTGGTGACTCCACGTCTTGGGTAGAGGATTTCAGTATGATTTTCACCTTGTGATTTGTTATTTCCATTTCGATAAAGTATTCCGCATTTATTTAATTAAAATTGTGTTAAAAACAGGATAGTATGAATACAGTGGCTTGCCTAGCTACCACGAGTAGGCGCCATCACGATCCCGATGTTGGGGAAAAATCCGGGTCGTGACAGTACATCTACAGATTAACTTCTAGCAATAATGAAAAGACAAAGCAACTTTTATATTCCACTCATCTTGTTGCAGGCGTGCAACCTGGTCCCATTTTTCAAGACCTCGTGGTAGGCGTACCACCTACTCCCATTTCAATATATCATGTATGGTAGGCGTACCACTCGCTCCCATTTCAATATATTATGTGTGGTAGGCATACCACTTGATCCCATTTCAATATATCATGTGTGATAGGTGTATCACTCGCTCCCATTTCAATATATCATGTGTGGTAGGCGTACCACTTATTCCAATTTCAATATATCATGTGTCACAAAGAAAATCCCAGCAAGGGAACAAGATAATATAATATTTTCTCGGCAAGGGAACAAGAATATCAAATCAACTATCCCGACAAGGAAGGATCAGCTATAACCAATCCTATTCAAATTCTTCGTGGCACAACAAATATCAATATTCAGTCACAACTTTCATAGGATCAACAAAGGATACACAATTAACAAAATTAAGGCTCACGGTCATGCTAGACACCAATGTATAGATACTCGTCACCATGCCTATACATTGTACTCGATCAATTAGGAAGTAACAAAACAAGACTCAACTCCTATTCCCTCAAGCTAGGGTTAAACCAAACACTTACTTCAACTTCCACAGCCAAATCAATCCACAACGACTGCTTTACCTTTTGAAATCTATACAATAATGACTTCATAATATCAATATGTGCTAAACAAATCAAACTCAATATCTAATTATAGGTTTCAAAGCTTTCTTCCCAAAAAATTACAAAATTGTACCCGGGCTAGCTTGGTCAAAATATGAGGTTCGGACCAAAATTAAATCCCCCATTCACCCACGATCCCGAATATATAATTTATTCTCAAATTTGACCCCAAAACGAGGTCTAAATAAGAATAAAGTAAAATGCCCTTGTTCTACCCATTTTCCCCAATTTCTACCTTAACTTACATGATTTAAGCTTAGGAATTCAATAAATAATGATTGTAAATGAAGGAAACGAGTTGGGATTTACTAACCCAAGTGGTCTTGATGAAATGAAGCTTCAATGGATGCCTGAGGACCTTGGAGAAGAAGAAACTCGGATGTTTTTATGAAGGGTACTGTTCTGGAATTTAATTATAACTGGGCAAAAATTGGTCTATGCAATCGCGGATAAGGCAATGCGATTGCATGGAGAAAGGGGAAAATGTTCACTCCAATAGCGAGCTAGTCTATGCGAAGCATAGAGGAAAAATAGAGGGCGTCTCAGGCTAGCACTATGCGATCGCGGAAGGGTAATTGCGACCACATTGAACAAATTAGACCTCCTGAAGAGTATCACTATGTGATCGCGGACTTGGCTATGTGATCACATAGCACAAAGAGCTGTACAGCAGCAGACAACAGACCTGCAACATTTTCTAAGGCAAAAATCATCCCAAAACATATCCGAATCACACCCGAGCCCTCAGGGCTCCTATCCAAACATATGAACTAACTCAACAACATCCTACGAACTTATGTGTGATCAAATCGCCAAAATAACATAAAAACCCAATGAATCAAATCTCAAAATCAATAGTTATTCGTCAAACTTCATAAAATTTTAAATTTAGAGTTTTAAGTCCGAAAGACGTCAAACGACGTCCGATTTCAACCAAACTTCACAGAAATATCTTAAAACACATATAAGACTTGTACTGGGCGCCGGAACTAAAATACGGGCCCGATATCAACACGTTCTAATCAGTTTTCATTTCTATTTTCCATAATAATTTCAGAAAAATAACTTCTTTTAAAAATTCGTTTCTCGGGCTCGGGACCTCGAATTTTGATTCCGGGCATACGCCCGAGTCTCATATTTTTCTACGGACCCTCTGGGATCGTCAAATCATGGGTCCAAGTCCATTTATCCAAAATATTGACCGAAGTCAAATTTATTTATATTAATATCAAATTTTAGCATTTTCACACAGAATTTATATCTATGATTTTCGTCTACGCGCCCGGACTATGCACGCAAATTGAGACAACTAAAAATAAGGTTTTAAAGGCCTCGGAAGCATAGAAAGAGAGAGAAAATATGTTATTACCCTTTGGGTCATTACATTCTCCACCTCTAAAATAATTGTTCATCCTCGAGTAGACAAAAGAAAGAAGTACTTGAGTCGGGAAAAGGATGGGGATAATGGCTCCGCATACCAGACTCAGACTCCCAAGTCGATGCCTCAGGGGGCTGACCTCTCCAATGAACATGAAATGAGGGAAAACTCTTGGATCTCAACTGACGAACCTGCCAGTCTAGAATAGCTACCGGCTCCTCCTCATAAGATAAATCCTTGTCCAACTGGGCAGTGCTGAAATCTAACACGTGAGTTGGATCGCCGTGATACCTCCGAAGCATGGATACATGAAAAATTGGGTGCACGACTGATAAGCTAGGCGGCAATGCAAGTCTATAACCACCTCTCCCACTCGATCAAGGATCTGAAATGGCCTAATGAACCTAGGGCTAAGCTTGCCCTTCTTCCCAAATCTCATCACGCTCTTCATAGGAACCCTCGGAACAAGACCCGCTCGCCAACCATGTAAGCTACATCCTAAATCTTACGATCTGCATAACTCTTTTGTCGCGACTGAGCCGAACGAAGCCTGTCCTGATTGATCTTGACCTTGTTCAAGGCCTCCTGAACCAAATCCGTACCTATCAACTGAGCCTCTCCCGGCTCAAACCACCCAATCGGAGACTGACATCGCCTACCATATAAATCGTAATAAGGAGATTCTAGATGGACTTCGAGAGTTGATTTTAGAAGAGGCCCACAATTCCCGGTACTCTATTCATTCGGGTGCTGCAAAGATGTATCAGGACTTGCGACAACATTATTAGTGGCGTAGGATGAAGAAGGATATTGTTGCATATGTGGATCGTTGTTTGAACTGTCAGCAGGTTAAGTACGAGCATCAAAGGCCTGGTGGTTTATTTGAGAGGATTGAGCTTCCCGAGTGGAAGTGGGAGAGAATCACTATGGACTTTATTACCGCACCCGAATGAATAGAGTACCGGGAACTGTGGGCCTCTTCTAAAATCAACTCTCGAAGTCCATCTATATTGGGCATGCAAACTCACCCCTGCAATCTCAAAACTCCATCCGCATCTAAGGTAACCTGCTGGCCACCTCCACGCTGCACCGTGTCCCTGAGGAAACACAAATGGGGATCATAAAACTGTCGATCACGGATACGCTCCAATAATGAAGAATGAGTGAACGTGCAAGCCAACACACGACTAGGCTCAGAAACATCCAATCTCATGAGCTGATTGGCTAGGGACTGAACATCCAAAGCAAGCGGTCTCTAACTAACTGGAATATAAGTTAGATTGTCCATACTAGCTGACTTCCTACTCAAAGCATCGGGCACCATATTGGCCTTCCCCGGATGTCATAAAATGGTGACATCATAATCTTTCAACAACTCCAACCCCCTCCTCTACCTCAAATTCAAATCCTTTTGCTTGAACAAGTACTAAAGACTCTTGTGGTCAATGAACACCTCATATGCCACGCCAAAGAAATAGTGCCTCCAAATCTTCAAGACGTGAACAATACCTGCCAACTCTAAATCATGCACTAGATAATTCTTCTCATGAATCTTCAACTGCCTCGAAGCATAGGCAATAACCTTTCCACCCTGCAAAAACACTGCACCAAGACCAATACGGGAAGCATCACAATAGACTGTATAAGGCCCTGATCCTGTAGGCAAAACCAACACCGGTGCCGTAGCCAGAGCTGTCTTGAGCTTCTGAAAGCTCACCTCACACTCGTCTGACCATCTGAATTGGGCACCCTTCTGGGTTAACCTGGTCATCGGGGCCGCAATAGATGAAAACCCTCCACAAAATGACTGTAGTAGCATGCCAAACCCAGGAAAATCCGAATCTCTATAGCTGATGATAGTCTAGGCCAGCTCTTGACTGCCTCAATCTTCTTCGAGTCCACCTGAATACCTTCTGCTCTGATACAATATGACCAAGAAATCCAACTGAACTTTGCTAGAACTCACACTTGGAGAACTTGGCATATAACTAACTATCCCTCAAAGTCTGAAGAACCACTCTAAGGTGCTGCTCGTGCTCCTCCCTGCCGCGGGAGTACACCAAAATATCATCAATACATACTACCACAAACATGTCCAAATATGGCATGAACACTCGATTTATCAACTCCATGAATGTTGCTGGGACATTGGACAATCCAATGACATGACCAAGAACTCATAATGCCCATATCGAGTACGGAAAGCTGTCTTAGGGACATCAGATGCCCGAATCCTCAACTTATGGTAGCCAGACCTCAAGTCAATCTTGGAAATTACCCTGACACCGTGAAGCTGGTCGAACAAATCATCAATCCTCGACAGTGGATACTTATTCTTAATCGCTACCTTATTCAATTGCCAGTAACCTATGCACATCCTTATCGATCCATCCTTCTTGTTGACTGTCACACCCCCTTTTTACATGCTACACCCGCAAGGGCGTAAATGAGTTTTTTCACTTAAAGAAAAACCGGAACGGGATTTATTATTTAATTTCAGAGTTACCACTTGGGAGATTAATGTGTCCCAAGTCACTAGTTGAATCTCGAACCGAGGAAAAATATGACTCTGTTAACAGTCCGCGAATCAAAAATCCGAATAAGGAATTCTATTAACCCGGGAGAATGTGTTTGGCATTCGAGGATTTCGTGGTTCTAGCACGGTTGCTCAACTGTTGTATTTGATTTTATCTGATTTGAAAATATGTTCTAACCTATGTGCCTTTTATTAATAGTCCGTTTTTATTATATATATTTATTTTATTAAGAATTGAAATATCTCGAACCACGTCGCACCAGTGCACCCATGGCTTTTGACACAATTTTGACTTTGTTGAGATTTAGATTTGGGTCACATAAATGTGCACCCGTATTTAGGAAAGTAATATTATTAAAATACGTGCCTAAAGCAACTACGCGTTGATTATCTTTGGGGAAATCCGTAAAATTCGCTAAACGGTCCACCCGGTTTCTAAACATTTTATATAGCATTTATTGAGGGTCCCGTAATTTGTAATTTTATCTATCGAGGCTCATCTCATTTTATTTTAAAATCGACCTAAAGCAACTACAATTAGCTACTTAAGTTGTCTCTAAAATAAAGGAAAAAGCCTCAATTAATTATAGAATTCATGTCCAAACCATGACCATTTCAGTCATGGGCCTAAAGGCCCAAATCACCTAAAACGCATGCAGAGCCCCAACTCTAAAATGCCACAACTATTGGGCCTAAAATTAACCCAAATTGGACAAATAAGTCCAATCAAAGGGATCTGAAGATTGAATCCCTGAGGGCTGCAACCCAATAATTTCTTAAACCCTCACGCAAAATAATTCCAATTCCTCTAATTGTTAACCATATAGTTCAATAATGGATACACATTTAATTGGGGATGGCTATATGATCAAGGCATTATTCTACTGTATTAATCAAGTCAACGAACCAATTAACTAGAATGAAAAACCCGTTTCCTGCTTTATAATATTAATTCGATGTCAATGATTTGAATATACACACTAATTAGATCCAGAATAGCTGTTCAAATGCATATATCAACTTAGACTCTAGCATGATCAATGATAAAAGGCTACCCCCAACTGAAGTACACATTGGCAAATTAATTCAGGAATGAGACCAGACTAATTTTTAGTTTTTAAATGTTTGTACATCTAAATTATTCCAATTATACAAACAATTCGGATGAACATATTATTCTATACATCTAAAATTAAGTGAAGATGCAAAATCCAGAAGTCTCTTCATATAACATTCTACTTCATATTCAAAAGCCTGAAGGTCACAAATATGTACCTGAGACTGAGAAGGATGACAAATGAAGGAGAAAATGGAGTCAACGGCAGTAATCAACAACTAGTCTCAACAACAATATTCAGCAACTAACAGTGACTTTGAACTTAATTTTTGATCCAAAATTGACACTTCAACCAAACATCAACCAAAACTAACAGCAATTGGACCCAAAACCAGTCAAATTGACTCAAATTTGCATAAGAAATCAAACTATTGAGCCTCTGAAATTTCAGAAACTAGAAAAATATAAATCAGCCATTGAAAATCACAATTGACTTGAATTAGCTAACGGAACGGTAGTTTTTTTTGTTTTTTTTTGGATTTTTATGGGATTTCTATTGTATTTTTTTATTGTGCGTGTTGATGAGGGCGGCTTTGGCAGGCCGTGGGGTTGTTCCCGTCCGCGCGCAAAGTTTATTTTTCCTTTGTCACTGAGCAATTTCCTCAGGTTCAACATCCTTACCACCTCTTGCTGTAGGCCTATGCAGTCTTTAGTTTTGTGCCCCTGTTCTTGATGGAACTCGCATAGGACGTTTGATTTCCTTGTAGCAGGGTTTGATTTATTCTTTTGCAGCCATTGCACCTTGGTGCCCATCTTCTCCAGTGCGTACACTATTTTTTAAATAAAGTTATGGGCAGATAATAAAGGGGGTGTACTTCTTTCATTTCGGAATGAGGCGACGTATTGCTGTAGAGCATCCGTATGCTTTAGTGGTGGATGGGAGGATCTGGTGTATGGCTGGTGCCGGTCTCTGTTAGAGCGTGGGAGTTGTTCTCGCCGTCCTTCATTGAGTCGACTCTTCTTGTCTTTGAGTGTATCGTTGTTAATCATTGGGTCGACTCATTAAGATCTTTCTCATCCGCTCGTACCTCAGCGCAATAGGCGTTGTGGATTTCCTCCCATGTGGTAGGGGGATATTTCATGAGACGGCTCAGTAGTTTCTTGGTCACCCTCGAAGCGTCCCTGTTTAGCCCGTTCTAGAAAGCGGCAACTACCATACCTTCCGATACGTTTGGCAGGCTCATCCTTACCCTGTTGAACCTGACTAGGAAGTCCCTGAGCCCTTCCCCTACAGTTTGCCTCACGGCGAAGATGTCGTTGACCCTTGCTTACGCTTTATTTTTTCCTATATGGGCGGTGACGAACTTATCCGCCATTTTCTAGAATGTTGATATTGCTTTAGCAGGTAGCTGGGAGTACCACGTTAGGGCCTCTCCTGTCAACATCTCACCAAACTTTTTCAGCAGCACCGATGGTACCTGCTCTTTCGATAGGCCATTACCTTTTAGAGCAGTGACATAGTGGATCAAATGATCTTTGGGATCTGTGGTTCAGTCGTATACCCTTAAGTAGGGTGGCATCTTGAAGGTTTTTGACATAGAGTGAGGAGAAGCTTCTTTGGTATATGGTTGTTCGACGAATCTTCCTATGTCGTGTTTTGGTAGCAACTTGGGAGCACCAGGGATCTTGTCTACCCTCTCTTGATGCTCTTTCATTTCGTCGCGAAGGGCCCTGTTTTCATTCTCCATTTCTTCCATCTTCTTTAGGATGGCTGTTAGCATACCATCGTTGGTCTGTGCTTCGATGGGTCTGATATTTGCTCGTACAGCTTCAGGTTTATCCATGGCAGCCGTGATGCTTACCGTTGGCATACACCTGACGTTACTTTGTGGTGATTTCTCAACCAAGCCACTTAGAGTACTCGTTATCCATTCTTCCAGTAGCTTCTTGACCACCAAAGGCGCTTCCTTAGCCGCAGATGTGGATGCTCCTTTTTCATACTAGATCGTTAGATCTTCAGATGGAGAAGGTGAGATCTCTGTACCTGGTGTGGTGCTAGGGGTTGCATTCAAGATACCCTCGTCACTGGCCTCGTTGAGAAGACCAAGGAGATTGGTTATAACACCCACTATTATTTTCGATCTTGTGTTATTTTCGGCTCTTTTTGTGTGGTGTAGAGAATGGTTGTTGGTTGTTCTCTAGGTGGATACTATGAGCTTAAAAACAATCAAAAAATAAATAGGGATAAATCGTAATCAAATATAATATGACCTAGAGACAAAAGAGATGAGATTATTGCAGTAGATTTGATAAGATGAACTCGAGAATGAGTGTTCGTTAGATGTAGAGATAGAGAGAGAACAAGAGAAAATAAGAGAGTTGTATTATTCTAGAATAATAATACAATGGGAAGGTCCCCTTTATATAGCAAGAGGCCTTCCGCGAAATAATCATAAAAGTACAAAAAGTAGTCGGCATCTCCCTAGCGAGGACACTGAGTTTTAACTGCCGTCGCCTTTGTCCTCACACCCAAGTCGTACCCTTACTTTAGTTGACATATGCTCACTGGGCGTACTCTTCGGCATAGAGACATTGAGGGCCAAATTTGACCTCATACACACGTGTCCAGAAACTAGTACATATATACGTATGTAGTTAGTAGCAATACTTTATTTCTAAGTAACTTTACAGAATAAAAGTTATTCTTTTTACATATGAACCCAAATGATTTAAAGTTTTAATGAACCAAAAGCATCCAAATTATTTTGAAACAATATAACAGAAGTTGGGCTACGATGTCGCATTCCCCAATCCCCATGATGAAACACCACTGTTCTTCAAAAGTTAAAAACTAGTACTAATATTTAATTTGCAATAAATTTTACTGATGACATTAAGTTTTATTTATCAAATAAATTGGTCAAACACAAATTATAACTCTTCATCATATTCTTCAAAAAATAAGTAATAGTTCTTAGCAGTTCGGCCAAACGGATGGTAAGTTTTAGGAGGATTTTCCTTTGCTTATATCATTTTCAGTTAGAGCACCAATTAAAAAGAAAACAGATGTATACAATTTATAGAAACACAATATATTTAACACTGACATAACAACTACGCTCATTCCCAAACTAATTGGAACAAAAAATATTACTCATGTTTCACTAAATTCTGCTAAAATTCAAGAGTGTCGTCTCGTGCTACCGTGGTAGTAATAATGGACCATATGTGCCTAATATTTGCAAGATTAAAAGATTTTGTAATTAAAATAATAATGGATTCGAATATATTTTTATACTTATTTTTCTTCCTGGAGTCAAAAAAATTCGGTGACAAAGTTGAAAGGACTTGCATACACAAATTCGGAACGTTTAAAGTTAAATTATTTAATTTGACGCACCATTTTTATCAATCAAATTAAAGCATAGTAATAAACCAAATGAAAAAGGAAAATACACAGTAACTATCTTTCCTATAAACCATCCAAATCAAACGACATAAAAAATAAACTAAACCACATAAACAATTAAACCAAGCTACTAAAAATTGCTGCCATTATCAAACTAAAGAACCAAACTAAACCACTTGAACGACCCATAATACTAGCTGCAGCTGATTTTGTAGGAGCTGGTGCTGGTGCTGGTGAAGGCGACGACGTTTCGACAGATGTCTTATTGTGATTGGGAGATAACACAACAACAATTAATTTCTGGCCATTTTTGCAATTATCAGCATGGCCACTTATGAAATAGAATGGACCTGATTTTGGGAACTTGAATTTGGAATGACCATTTTTGAAAGCATGAATTGGCTTGTTCTTTTTGCATTTGATGTAATCATCTTTGTGAACTATGAGAACTGAATCATGCCCTTTCTTGTACTTGAAAACTATAATGAGAAAAAATAATAATCAAGAAGTCAACTCATTTAAACAAGAAAAATCTAAAAAGAATGAAATAGTAAATAAATGAAATTAACTATATGCTTTGATAGTGTAAAACATTATAAGATTATTTAAGAAATAATACAATAATCAGATATGGATCCAAGATTTAAATTCTATGGGTTCAACTTGAAAGATTTTTAGCATTGAACCCATTATTTTTTGGGTTCATATTTACAATATTTACAATTTTTGTATATAAATTTTTATTCCATATCAAAAGTTTTGAGTTCAGTTGAACCCGTAATTCGAACACCTACATCCGCCTTTGACAATAATAATAATGTGCTAACAAAGTTTGACTATAACCTAAAAAATAAGACAAGTTGCCCACCTATACAAAAACATATATGTATTTAGTAGCGGATATAGCCTTTAGTGTTAACATGATCTAACACGTAAAATAAATATGTGTGTGTGTGAAAATAACAAAGTTTCAAAAAATAGTAAATTCTAAACATATTTAGTACTAAAAATTTCAAATAAATTAAATCATGAATTTGCGTGTGTATGTATACCAATAGTATCATTGACTTGAAAACGATTTCGTTCAGCCCAATGATTATATGATTCAGAAGGCTTTAAAATCCAACCATTTTTGCCACCAGCATGGAATGTATAAGCTTGAGATGAGCAGAAAAATTCCAAGAAAATCAGAAATAAAAAGATAATATATAAAGGATATTCCATGATTTCAGAAACTCAAAAAGAGAAATATGGTAAACAATTAGGAGAATTTCAAGGGTTTTATTAGGGGAAAATTACAAGCAATATTTATAGAGATAGTGTATGAATTTACCGTTGGGTTATTTTGGGTGTATATGGAAAGTCTTAGCTGTGAATTTGTTACTATATGTTAAAACCTCATAAATTTGACGAGGTAGTGTTTAATGATGAATAAATTGTATTTTCCAGAAAAATATTTACATCTGGCCTTCTATTGGAGAAATAAAATGTCATTTCGAATTCGAAAATAACGTTTTTCTTAACGGTACAAAATAATAATAATTACACTATTAATATATTTTAACTTGTTGTAATATATCGTTTCTCTTATTTTCTAAGTAATAGGACTAATTATTACGGACGGTCATCTATAGCTATTTTTAAGTTTGCTGATAAAATAAGATAGTATATGTTATTTCTTTCGCCTCGATTTTTATTATTCTGCTATTGTTATTGTTTGTTGATACTAGTGGCAGAGCCATCTTATTAGAAGGGGTGTCAAATGATATCGCTTTGCGGAAAAAAATATACTGTGTAGGTAGATAAAAAAAATAAATTATATGCATATATATTAATTGACTCCCCTTAATTTTTTTGTATGTTTACTTTTATATATTTTGACATCCCTTAACGAAAATTCTAGCTCCGTCACTGGTTGATACTACTTTTTTTATTTTTTCTTGAGCCGAGGGATATATTGAAAATAACCTCTATATCTTCTCAAGGTTAAGATAAGGTTTACAGACACACTACATTCCACAGAACGTCATTTGTAGAATTACAGTACGTTGCTTATTGTTGTTATACTTGTATTGTAATTGTGTAAAAGGTGGAGCAACTCAAGGTGTGTTTGGCATGAAGGAAACATTTTCCGGAAAGTATTTTTTAATTTTTTCATGTTTGGTTGGCTTAAATATTTTGAAAAATATTTTCTTTGTAATTATCTATCATTTTCCTCCAATTGGAGGAAAATATTTTCCTCCAATTTACAAGTTTTAAAGTTATGAGTTCGGAGGTTTATGTATTTTGAAGTTTATGGGTTCGAAATTTCATGGTTTAGAAAGTTTGGCGGTTCAGAAGTTTATGAAATATGTGAGTTCTGAGTGTTGTTAGTTCGAAAGTTTATGGTTTTATGTTTATTGCTTCGAAATTATTTATGAGTACTTTTGAGAAAATATTTTCCTTAATTTACGTATCAAATATAAAAAAATAATAAGATAACTACTTATTTTTCAAAAAAATATTTTCTTGAAATATATTTTTCTGTAATACCAAACACACCCTCATTCTAAACAAATTATTATAATTACTCAGGAAAAAATGGTATGTATCCTGGCGACAATGTAATTTTAAATTCGAAAATAACGTTTTTCTTAACAGTATAAATATTTTATTCTCAATGTATTTTATGCTCTTTGCTGACGACATAGTCTTGATAGACGAGACGAGGGCTGGTGTTAATGCGAGGTTGGAGGTCTGGAGACAGACCCTCGAGTCTAAGGGTTTTAAACTAAGCAAGTCTAAGACAGAATATCTAGAGTGCAAGTTTAGCGCCGAGTCGAGCGAAGTAGGCTGGGACGTGAAGCTGGGATCTCAGGTCATAGCCAAGAGGGACAGTTTCAGATATCTTGGATCAGTGATTCAAGGGGACGGAGAGATTGACGGGGATGTCACTCGCCGTATAGGAGCGGGGTGGTTGAAGTGGAGGCTCGCATCAGGAGTCTTGTGTGACAAGAAAGTTCCACAGAAACTCAAGGGGAAGTTTTATAGAGCGGTGGTTAGACCTGCCATGTTGTATGGGGTGGAGTGTTGGCCTGTGAAGAACTCTCATGTCGAGAGAATGAGAGTTGCGGAGATGAGGATGCTCAGGTGGATGTGCGGGCTCACCAGATTAGATAAGATTAAGAATGAAGTTATTCGGGAGAAGGTGGGGGTGGCCCCAGTGGATGAGAAGATGCGAGAAGCGAGACTCGGGTGGTTTGGGCATGTGCGGAGGAGAAGCCCTGATGCACCGGTGAGGAGTTGTGAGCGACTGGCGGTGGTTGGCGCGAGTCGAGGGAGAGGGAGGCCTAAGAGGTATTGGGGTGAGGTGATTAGGCAGGATATGGCTAGAATGGGGATTTCCGAGGACATGACCCTTGATAGGAAAGTTTGGAGGTCTAGTATTAGGATTGTAGGGTAGGGCCTTCTAAAATTCTTAGTACTTCTGTTAGGGGCTGAGTGGGGTTTGGTAGCGATCTCTATAGTTAATTATTGTATTGTATTGTGCCTCTTATGGTAGTAACCGATTGGTATTATTGCATGTCATTCTACTTTTGGTTTTATGTTTAGATAATTATTTATTTGATTTATCCGGATTTACTAACATTGTTTTGTTTTGTTTTATTTGTTGATTTTCTCTCTCTTTTTCTGAGCCGAGGGTCGGCCGGAAACAGCCTCTCTACCCTTTCGGGTAGGGGTAAGGCCTGTGTACGTATTACCCTCCCCAGACCCCACTTTGTGGGAACATACTGGGTAGTTATGGTTGTGGTGGTTGTGGTTGTAACCTGCTACTTTTCTTATTTTCTAAGTAATAAATCTCACTTTTTATGAACGGTTTACAGTTAGTTTTAAGTTAGCTGATAAATAAATTATTTATATTATCAGATTATAAAAGTTGGGGTAACTCATTCAATAAATAAGTAAACGAGGAAGTAAATTGTTAAATGGGATATTATCACTTTTAGCCCGCGCCAAAAACTATTTATATTTGGTAGTCAAAAAAGTGTATAAAATTTGTATAATTTTTGTAATATAATATACAAAATATATATCTATACAAAACAGCAACAACAACAACAACTACCCAGTATAGTCCCACAGGATGGGATCTGGGGAGGGTAATATGTACGCAGGCCTTACCCCTGCCCGATAGAGCAGGGAGTCTGTTTTATTTTTAATATATAAATTATATATTTTTTTGCTATTATTTTACAACGGCTATACAGTGTCATTTTTTCTTATAATGATAATTACTCGGGGAAAAGTAGTATATGTTGGTTGGCAAAATATAACGTGTATAGCCAAGTTTTTACTAATTATTAGCAGTCATAATGAAGAAAAGATAACGTTCCAGTATAATTAACCATTTCGTTATCCGTTACAATTTTATTATTTTTTTCAGAAATTCTATAAGTTTTGAAAATAATACAACTTAAGAGAAATTTCTTAAAAATACCTAACAATTTATTAGTTTCTATAGCTTTTCTAGCCCATTAAATTAAATAGATATTTTAAAAATAGCTTTATTTACAACTGGTCGTTCAAAAATAGCTCAATTTCAAAAGTAATCGAAATTTAGCCACTTTTTATGTAAAGATAAATCTGAGCGAAAATATTGTTAAAACCTGAAAAATACTCCAGTATATTATGCTAGAGTTCGAGCATAAGTATACTGGAACTCTAGCATATTATACTGGAGTTTCAGGATAGTATGTTGGAACTCCAGCATATGATGGAGTTCCAGCATAAATACACTAGAACTCCAGCATTGTTATGAAATAATAAAAGAACAAGAACAATATTGTAGAGAAAGGGAGAGAGGAAATTCTTATTGAATTTTGGGATGATTTACAATGGGGTAAGACCACTCTATTTATAGGAGAAATATGACTTAGTCACAAAGTAAAACTCTCCACAAGATAGACATTCACTCCAAATAGAATTCTATTCTTAACACTCCCCCTTGAATGTCTACTCAATAAGTAATGTGCCTCATTAAAACCTTAACTAAAATAAAACCCAATGGGAAAAAAAATTTAGAAAAGGAAAAAGAGTACACATATCTAATAATACGCCTTTTGGTTGCCTCGTTAAAAACCTCGCAAGGAAAACCCAGTGGGACAAAACCTTGTAAGGGAAAAAGAGTGCAACGCGCGTTAACTCTCCCTGATGAGAGCATCAATTCACATTCTTAAGCCTTCGCATCCCGATCTTGTACACTAGTTTCTTGAAGGTTGACGTTGGTAGAGATTTTGTGAACAAATCAGCCATATTATCACTTGAACGAATCTGTTGCACATTAATATCACCATTCTTTTGAAGATCGTGTGTGAAAAATAACTTTGGTGAAATGTGCTTTGTCCTATCTCCTTTTATGAATCCTCCCTTCAGTTGAGCTATGCATGTTGCATTGTCTTCATACAAAATAGTGGGTAACTTGTCACATTTCACACCACATTTATCTCGAATAAGATGTATTATAGACCTCAACCACACGCACTCTCGACTTGCTTCATGAATAGCAATTATCTCGGCATGATTAGATGAAGTAGCCACAATTGATTGCTTAGTCGATCGCCAAGATATGGCAGTGCCTCCACAGGTAAACACATAACCTGTTTGAGATCGAGCCTTGTGTGGGTCGGATAAGTACCCAGCATCAGCATAACCAACAAGATCGGGACTGCAATTGTTGTCATAAAATAAGCCCATATCGGTAGTCCCTTTTAGATACCGCAATATGTGTTTGATCCCATTCCAATATCTCCTTGTGGGAGCAGAGCTATATCTTGCTAAGACATTAACTGGAAAAGTTATGTCGGGCCTTGTAGTATTGGCAAGATACATTAGTGCACCAATTGCACTAAGATATGGTACATCAGGACCAAGTAGCTCTTCATTCTCTTCTTGAGGTCGGAATGGATCTTTGTTCACATCAAGTGATCGAACAACCATCGAAGTACTTAATGGATGTGCTCCATCCATGTAAAACCGTTTCAGTACCTTTTCTATGTAGGTAGATTGATGAACAAAAATTCCGTTTGCCAAATGTTCAATTTGCAAACCAAGACATAATTTTGTCTTTCGAGATCTTTCATCTCGAATTCCTTCTTTAAATAATCAATTGCCTTTTGGAGTTCTATAGGAGTTCCAATAAGGTTTATGTCATCAACATATACGGCAAGTACAACAAATTCCGATGTTGTTTTCTTTATGAAAACACATGGGCAAATGGCATCATTTATATAGCCTTCATTTAATAAATACTCACTAAGACGATTATACCACATTCGTCCTGATTGCTTTAGACCATACAAAGATCTTTGCAATTTGATTGAAAACATTTCCCGGGATTTTGAATTATTAGGCATTTTGAAGCCCTCGGGAATTTTCATGTATATCTCGTTATCAAGTGAGCCGTAAAGGTAGGCGGTAACCACATCCATTAAATGCATGTCAAGTTTTTCATGGACAGCAAAACTAATGAGATAACGGAATGTGATAGCATCCATAACGGGTGAATATGTCTCTTCATAATCAACACCGGGCCTTTGTGAAAATTCTTGTGCAACAATGCGTGCCTTATATCTTTGCACCTCATTTTTCTCATTTCTCTTGCGTACAAAGACCCATTTATAGCCAACATGCTTAACACCATTAGGTGTTTGGACTACAGGCCCAAAAACTTCACGTTTTGCAAGTGAATTCAACTCTGATTGGATTGCTTCTTGCCATTTTGGCCAATCAAGTCTTTGTCGACATTCGCCAATAGATTGAGGTTCAAGATCCTCATTTTCTTGCATAATGCTGGATGCAACATTATATGCAAAGACATAATCCACCACTATATCCAATCGATTCAAATTTGTTTCAATATTGATTGGATTTATTGATAGTTCCTTATTTTCTTGAGTCTCGGGCTCAGTGGATTCCTCATGAATCTCAGAATTTATTAAGTCGTGGATTTCTTCATGAGATTCTTTCATAGTGTCATTTTGATCATTTATTTTTCTTTTTCTAGGATTTTGATCTTTGGAACCTAATGGTCTGCCACGTTTCATACGTGCTTTTGACTCATTAGCTATGACACTAGAAGATTGTCCAATAGGGACATCAATACGGATTGGAACATTCTCCGCAGGGATATATGATTTTGTTATCCTTTTCATATCCGTAAATGCATCGGGCATTTGATTTGCTATTCTCTGCAAATGAATAAACTTTTGTACCTCTTTTTCACAAATAGAGGCACGTGGATCAAGATGAGATAATGATGGATTTTCCACAAAATTTCCCGTTTGGTTTCACCAACTTCTCCCCCTAATTTTGGGAAAAGTGTCTCATCGAATCGACAGTCTGCAAATCGTGCAATAAATAAATCTCCCGTTAATGGCTCGAGGTAGCGAATAATGGAGGGCGATTCAAACCCAACATATATTCCTAACCTTCTTTGCGGACCCATTTTGGTGCGATATGGCGGTGCTACAGGCACATATACTGCGCATCCAAAAATTCTTAAATGGCATATATTAGGTTCATGACCCAAAACTAATTGCAACGGGGAATATTTATGATAATTTGTCGGTCTGAGACGAACTAGCATTGCTGCATGCAAAATGGCGTGACCCCAAACAGAAGTGGGCAGCCTCGTTTTCATGAGTAACGGTCTTGCTATCAATTGCAGACGTTTAATTAAAGACTCTGCAAGACCATTTTGAGTGTGAACATGAGCTACGGGATGTTCCACTTTTATCCCAATTGATAAGCAATAATCATTAAATGCTTGGGATGAAAACTCAACAGCATTATCAAGTCTAATAGACTTAATTGGATTATCAGGAAATTGTGCCCGTAATCGAATTATTTGTGCCATTAATTTTGAAAACGCGAGGTTGCGAGATGACAATAGGCACACATGGGACCATCTAGAGGATGCGTCTATCAAGACCATAAAATATCGGAACGACCCACTAGGTGGGTGAATAGGTCCACAAATGTCCCCTTGTATACGTTCCAAAAACGCAGGGGACTCAATTCCAACCTTTGTTGGTGATGGTCTAATAATTAACTTGCATTGATAACAAGAAGTGCAAGAAAATTCATCATTTAAAAGAATCTTTAAATTCTTTAATGGATGCTCATTTGAGTTTTCTATGATTCGTCTCATCATAATTGATCAGGGTGTCCCAATCGATCATGCCAAAGTACAAAAGTATTGGAATCGGTAACCTTTTGGTTTACAATAGAATGTGCCTCGATTGCACTAATTCTTGTCCAATACAGGCCACAAGACAAAGATGGGAACTTCTCAATAGCCCTTTTCTGGCCAGAGGCATTTTTGGTAATGATGAGATATTCAATATTATTCTCATCTATTGTCTCAATATGATATCCATTTCTGCGGATATCTTTAAAACTCAACAAGTTCCTCTTGGACTTGGAGGAGAACATTGCATTCTCTATGATAAGTATTGTTCCTTTAGGCAGAGTTATAGTAGCTCTTCCAGAGCCTTCAATTAGATTACTACTACCAGAAATTGTAGTAACATCTGCCTTACACATACTTAAATGAGAGAAATATTTCTTCTCTTTGAATATTGTATGTGTCGTACATGAATCAACTAAATAAATATTTTTATAATTGAAATTTGATTCAAATTTGCTTTGAGGGATATCCATATTTGCTTCCCATGGTTTGACATACAAAAAATATATTTTATTATTAGAGATATTAATACTCCAAACAGTTGCTACACGGGAAGAGAAAAGTTGAAATAATGAATACAAAAATAAACAATGTGTGACTCATGGGCCATAAATTCAACGAAAAAAAAATGTTACAACTACGCTAATAGTGTTTAGCTAAAACGCTTTTTGAAAAACTGAAAAGAAAAGCAAAATCAACACCTTTTGAACACAAATATCGTAAAAATTAACTAGTATACTACTATATCAGACTTGTGTAGTAGTAATGCAAACAAACTATTTATTAAATAATTCTATGATATTGTATGTCACGATTATGTTATTTATCATTAGTAATGCTAATGTACATTTCATGAGCAATTGCTAGCTTTTACAATTAAATAACTATTTTGAAATTGTAATGACTGTAGCAAAAAAAATGTACGTAATAACATTGAATTTTGTGTTGCGGTTCACGTGATTGGTTAGACATCAAGTTCATTGTTTAAAACGAATATAAGAATCATATTTAATCAAAACGTACTAATACTATTTCATGAAACGATGTAAACGTTTTCTCAAGCATATCATAATCACTGATAGTATCTCCACAGAGTTTCAATTTAGAAGTAATTCTGAACATCGCAGAATTATATTCAGAAACAGATTTAAAGTCTTGGAGGCTCAGATGAGCCCAATCATATCGTGTTTGTGGAAGGGTGACCAACTTTAAGTTGTCATATCTTTCCTTTAAGCCATTCCACAAAATAAGTGGATCTTTGACTGTGAGATATTCAATTTTCAACCCTTCATCAAGGTGATGGCGCAAGAAAATCAAGGCCTTAGCACAATCTTGGGTGGATGCTTTATTTCTGTCTTTAATGGCGTCTCCAAGACCCATTGCATCTAAGTGGATTTCAGCATCCAACACCCATGTCATATAGTTCTTGCTCGAAATTTCAAGGGCAACGAACTTTCTTTTCATAATGTCAGTCATAATTAAAAAGAGGAGAAAAATTACCTTAATCTTCTGAAAGAGCTTCTTGAGACGGTAGAGTCTCGTGCTGATAACGTGTTATGAAATAATAAAAGAACAAGAACAATATTGTAGAGAAAGGGAGAGAGGAAATTCTTATTGAATTTTGGGATGATTTACAATGGGGTAAGACCCCTCTATTTATAGGAGAAATATGACTTACTCCAAATAGAATTATAGACATTCACTCCAAATAGAATTCTATTCTTAACAAAGATGATAAAAGTATAATATACTGGAGTTTGGAGCACCAGTGCTCCAGTCTCTAGTATATTATACTGGAGCCAGCACAGTATACCGGTCCAGCATAATATGCTGGAGTTCATACACAAGTGCACCGAACTCCATTATATTATGTTGGACCGGTTTCTATTGCAACAAAACAGTGACTATTTTTCATTGACTTGGTAAATGCTGACTATTTTTTATTGACCAGTCCAAAAATTGGCTATACCGTGAAAGTTTGGCAATAATATCATGCTACTATTACAATTTACAAACAACAACAACCAAAAAAAAAAAACAGCTTATAGAAATTAATTTTGATAAGTTACTCAGATTCTTAACACTTCGAAAAAACTATAGAATGTATCAACAGGATTTTGATTATATAGCATTTCTATCAAAAACAATTTCTATCCGCGATTTAATTAGTTTTTGTTATAGCTAATAATAACCATATGGTTAGGTGCATTCTAAGAATAATTCGTTATAGATTCAATCATCTTCAATTAAAATTAAAAGAATCAGTTATATATACCTTTATTGACCTGGAATATTATTATAATTAACACTTTGAGATCATTGGCGCTAGCATCTTTTTCTTTTTGTAAACTAGGAAACTTGCAGCTGCTGCTCGTCAGGTGCGCTACCTTATGTAAATTTTGAATATCCTTGACCACTAAACTACACTTTTGGATAGTGTTAAGGGTGTTCAAAACTTAATATATAGAGGTAAATAATAGATTTTACCTTATATATACAGTGTAATTTTTCGGCGAAGGGTGTTCGGGTGAACACCCTTGCGCCTTCCTAAATCCGCCCCTGCACGCAGCGGTTCAGTCCCTACCGCTTTGCCGGAAAACTTTACTATATATATATATATATATATATATATATATATTAATGCTATGAGGACATAATTACTAGGACAAACTGACACCATACGTACAAGTTATCTCTCAGCACATTGATTGTGTGTTAGATTTTATTCTAAGGGGTAAGGGGTTAGGGGTTCGAACTTCAACTAGCACATATTTTTTGTAAATATTGGAGAGAGCCTCTGTGGTTAGAATTTGTTATCAAGTAAAATTGAACTCGGCCTAACTTAAAACTCAACAAAAACTAATAAATTAAGGTTATTTCTTGTCTAGAAACATAATAAGTATACTGGTAGCAACCAAATGAGGTGACAAGCTTCCTGATCATCCCTATTTTTTTTTTTTCTTTTTGACTTCACTATCTTGTTTCTTACATGTGATTAAAACTTGACATCATAATTTCCTTATACAATCAAACCTCAAGCCAAGCTTTTTCTGGACCCAATTTTGATATTATGTTATAACATTGAAGCTAGCCAACCTTGTTTCCGTTATTAGAATTAGTGATTTCCCAATTCCTTGTGTTCTATTGTTAAGCAGTCAATTTGAGATATTATTGGATTGGTTTTGAAAGGTTTTTGCTGATAATATTTTTTTTGGTAATCAATACAGTACGTAATACTAGTAGGCAACAAAATCTTGAAACATACTAGGGTCAACAACACCCTGGCTGTTACAAACACAAAATAAAGTAACGATACCAATGAATCCAAATTTTGTGGAGATACAGATTATTTTTATCAAAGTTAAGGAATACATTCCTCAAATCTATCCTCTTTTAACACGGTTAAGGGTGTAATCTAGTGGTCGATGAAATTAGCTGAGAACCATAAGATTCAAATCCCAACAGCAGCAAAAACAACAATAACAACAACCTAGTGTAATCCCACAAATGGTGTTTAGAGAGGGTAGTGAGTACGAAAACCTTACCACGACCCTAGGGCAGAGAGGTGGTTTCCAATATACACTCGGCATCCTTCCCTCCGATAATTCCCCACCTTACTTTTAAGGTGACTCGAACTCACAACCTCTTGGTTGGAAGTAGAAGATGCTTACCATCAGAGCAGCTCACCTTGGCAGCAAAAACGTTGAGGAAATGGAGAGGAGGTATAATGATGGAGAGCCAGGATCCCTTTAATATCATGGTCTAAAGCATCTTCCATGATGGCGCGTAAAACTAACCATTTCTACTGATGTTGTTAAGTTCAAGGTTGAAAATTTTGAACTTGCAAATATACAACATCGGTATTTTTCGACAAGAGAATGTCCAAAATCAAGCACTCAACCGAAATAGACATCTTTTTTCATCTACGAGACAAGGCACTGAAGATCACTGCACACTTGACTTTCATGTAGCTACAAACGCCAACTATTTCCTCTGCATTTTGAACCTTGATACAGGCTTTGAACTACGACCAACTGCCTGCTCGCTTGGCTTGACATCAAAGGCACCAGCGCGTTCAACAATACTTCCAGTAAAAGCCTGCACTTGTATTATCGGCTAATATTGAGTAAAAGTAATAATTGTGTGGGAATGTAGCTTACTTCTGGTTAGGAGGTACAGGAAAAGGCATACATGCAAAGCATTTAAATCATATTCTTCTAAGGCTAATACAAGGCAAAACATGCGTACAACTGTAAATAATGCAATGATTGTCCTGCAAAATGACATGGTGCCATGCGATAATGACATTTTTTTTGACAAAAAGCAATCAAATGAAAAGTGCAGGTCCATTTTACTTTCCTCCAATTGTCACAACAAAGAATATGTGCTCAACGACCACAGTATTTTTGCTTACGGCATGAATACACAAACAGATATGCATCATAGCGGAACACTGAGCACAGCAAGGGCATGAATACACAAACAGATATGCATCATAGCGGAACACTGAGCACAGCAAGGGCACTAACAGACAACATGAACAAACCAAGACGTCATTTGCAATTTAAGGAATAACATAAAGCAGAAACGCAATTGTCGTCATTTAATGTGGTTGACCCAATCTTTGTCTCCCAACTCCCGGAAAAAAAGAAGATAAAAACAGAAGAGGTGTATAAGAGTGAACTAAATGGACAGGTTCGAACCTTATTTTCAGCTACAATGGGAACATTAGTATCCTCCTTCATTCGATTCTGTTTTGTAGCACTCTCAGTTATATTGGACTTGTCATAAGCGAGGCCCCCAGCTAAGTATTCACCTGATTAATGCATAAATTGAAGATGAAATGAAAAATGCAAATATAGGCACATTGAAGCATGCACTGAATAAGATATGGACATGATTAACGTATATTTTCTGTTTAACTATAATATGGAGATCTTAAAAAGACCAAAATGCATTTGCCGGCAACAGAAAGAAGGTCAAGTAGAAATCCATTAAGTTACAATGTCATTTCCAATTCCGCAAAGATAAATAAAAGACAAAGAGTCTTGAAATCAAGAAAATAACAAAGAACTTTATTGATTCAGGGCAGGCAATAAAGCTAGCTTCAAGCCTCCTCGGATTTATTTTAAATATTTAATGAAAATAATACTTATCAATAACTATAAATGGGACATGAAACACAGAATAAATCACACTTTCTTTCGGTTTCATCTCTCAAAGAATGTTTCTCGCCTTAAATATTGTATATGATATCACTAGAGAAAACAGACAAAGCACCAACATTAAGGGCCTCATTAGCAGAGTGTAGTTGACGGACAAAGTTATTACTATATTCAGAAGGCTTGTTAGTTTGGAAGGTTTTATAATTTACTACGACAAATTTCCAGAAAGGTTCTTGAATGTATCATAAAGTAACTCAGTCTACCCAGTTGTTTACAACCAAGCATCAAAATGAAGAGATCGTCACCTGCATATTTCTATCAACCTATCCAAGTAAATTTTCAAAAATCCAGCAGGAAGCGGGCACAACATAGATAGTTTACTAAAAAAAATCTTGGGAAAGGGCTTACCTTTAGTTACTAGTTTTGAACTTTCAACCTGCATTTCAAAATTTCACATGGATTAAGTTAAAAGCAAAGAATGATTCAAACAATGTAGGGAATTGCTTGGAGCAGGGAAGCTCTATTAACAAAAACAGTTAGCTGACAACTATTTAATTCCGGAATATATGTTCCAAAGGACGGGTTCGTACGTGCAACTGCTCAGGAAAACCTTCAGTGGAGTGATTTCTTGAAGATGCTGCTCTTTCCTTGAGATTACTAGAACCATGAACCTAAATAGTAATACCAAATGGAATTTAGCAACAACAACGAAATTATACATTGAACCATTCCATAATTCAATCTTTGAATCTAAAGTCAATGACCAGCAACCTACCCCAGAATCATTTATCTCTCGGTCCCGGATGTGTTGACCTGTGCCGACTTCTGATCCGGATTCACCCAGCTCTTCTTCATCGAAGTTATTGTCAATTTCAGCTTCTTCTTCTTCTCCCTTCTCAAGTTCGTCATTTTCAGCCTCTTCTTCTTCCTTCTCAAGTTCGGCAATCCGGGATAAAATGCGAGCATATTCCTCATCTTCAACTGCAAGTTCAGCATTGTCTCCTTCAGAAGAAATTGGAAGCTCAGGTTTCTGGATGCCTGGAAAATCAACCAGGACAAATTTTTATCAATATTTCAAGCAGAAACTGGAATATGACTATATTAAAAATATTTCTATGCAGCCTAGAAATAGTAAGAGGTGGGAACATGCCCACTATGGATGACCCTTCAGGAGAAGTTTCCTCAGCATAGTCCTCTCTGATCTCTACAAGGCCCTCCTGTCAAAGGTCAGTTCAATCCATCGAATTCATAAATTATACATATAGGCAATCAATATCTGAAAAAGGATTAAATAAGCAAGTTTTTACCGCCAAGCAAAATATGAAAATTGCCTGTTAATACATATGTGGTACTCACATCCAAATGCATTTCAATATCCACAAATAAAAATGGCTAATGGCTATCACTTAATTCACACACTAGCCAGGTAAGCGTCATCCATATTAAACTAAGGATGGTTGAAAATTCCACTGCCAGTAAATGAACAACAATCTTTTGAAAACTTTAAGGACCCTACTAAGCAATTCCTAATGATTAAAGCATCAGTCACACTCAAGTTGAACTCATTTATCTCATGTTACCGTCAAAAAACGAGTTTCACTGCAACTAATAAGCACTGTGGTTTTATTATCATGTATTGCTAACTTACCATTCAAGATAAAATATCCAATGACAGAACAAACAGGCATACCGCAGCCTCAGAAGCAGTAGCATCAAAAAAGGAAGCCTCGGCCTTAAGGTTTTGTATCACAGCCTTTACAGATTCCACTTGGGACTCCAAATCCTTCCCTCTTCTTTTCAGTATCTCAGTCGTTTGCTTGGATGTCCTTTCAGTGTGATAACCCTCTCCCAAGAGAACCTGCAAGTACGCCAAAAAAGTCGCAAATTATCAAAATGGACAGTTGTAAAGTAAACAACCCCATTCAGAAACTCAAAATATGATTGCAATTCAAATTCACTTAAGCTACCATGGAATTCGATAACAAGAAATAACTTCTAATCGATGAAGGGTATTCACAGGGACATTTTAAATCAAGAAAGGAGAAAGGCGAACTATATGTATCATTGAATTCCAAACAAAAACAGATAAGCTAATCTAAAGTGAGATAGAGCATGCTAAGTCAAATCTTTGTCATTCAACTATCTTTAGCAACCTTTTTTCTCCTCAAAATAAAAGGGCACCAACAGTTTATGTCTTTGTTTTCTGCCGTAATTGTCATAAACTCATGCATAGTTCAAAAGATAAGTCCTGAAGCTCTAATGCAATATCGATCAACTAGGTCTCAATCTCAAATTAGTTATGATCAACTAAACTAATGGTCTATCCTGATCCGTTCAGATTATTCATCACATAGCTAACTATTTATTCAGGTCCATCCATATATCTAACTAAACTATTTATGCTGCGGCCACCCTACTGCAGTCCTTCAACTACGCTTCGTGAAGCTCATATAGCTAGAAGCTCTAATCTCAATATAAAAAGCCAATTTGGCCTATTCAATTCAAAACTATTCCATTTTAGCCCCCGTTTCACTTTTGGTCATTCATGATTCATATGACCAAAGTCTCGTATATGCCTTTCACCCCTAACGGAGCACAAACGTGAAATAGGCAGACTCCATGACTCAAAATATTTACCCTTCTATTTTTTACTACGATTTGTAATTAACTGTCATGTCGGAGTTCCATTAGAATTCAAGATTAGGTACAAGAGTCTTTCCTAGTGGCAGGGTATGAATGGACCAAAAGTGAACCGACAGGTAAAAAAATTGAGCAATTTCAAATAGTGCATGGGCAAATTTGATTTATTTCTTTTAAATCTATTAATTGTGCTGACTGATACAAGAAAAGGTTAAAAGCCCGGACAAACACTAAATTATTGAAGAAATTACCAGAAATTCATTGGTGTGAACCAAACGACCAGGAAAAAATGCTGCTTTTCCAAATGGGACCTGAAAATTTGTAAGCAAACAGTTATACTAATCCTAAATAGAAGAGTTTAACTTATATACACCAATGTTAAAAAGACCTTCATAATGAAAATAAGACAGATTACCTCCTACAACATGCAAAAGCTACCTAATAGTGTAAAAATTCTTTAACATTGTAGTGTATACAAGTTAAAGGGGCCTAATAGAGTGAAAAATGTGAACACTATCTGTGTATATAAGTTGAAGTACCTTTAGGCCATCTCCAAGGCTAGCACCATTTTTTGCACCAAATTTCACACCAAAATGGTGTAACGCCAAATTTACTCCAACCATTACACCAAATCTTCTCTTTCTTCTATATTATATTGTTATTTTCTATTTACTTTTCATTTTTTATTTTCTTCAAACTAAGACTATCTTTTCTCTTTTTTCCATATTCATTATATATAATTCACATCCACGACTTATATAATAATTTATTACAAAATTATTTTAAAGGATAAATTAAAAGTGAAATCGTTGATAAAAGATAATTAAATAAATATTATATCATAGTCAAATTTAATTTAAGTACCACATAAATATTTAAGTTTCGCCTCTATTCTCCCATAAATGCTCGATTAATGCATTACTATATGCGAAATGTGCATCTTTATCCTTAATTTTTTTGTGTCGAGCTAAAAAAATTTCAAATCGGTGATCCTTAATTTTATGTACTTTAATTATAATGTATTTTTATGTTATGTATTGTTAATTTTCTTTTTTAAATTTTAGTTTTCACTTTTCAATTTTAGCAACATTAGATATCTTACATTTGTATTTGTTATTTTTAAATAATGGTTATATTTTTTTTTACACAATTATAATAATAATAAAATTAACTTATAATTGTATATAACTATAATATATACAAAAATTAATATATCAAAAAATAAGATATAAAATTAAAATTATAAAGATCTTAATATAAAAATTAATTGTATACACAATATATGATAAATTAAAGGTCCAAAAAATAAAAAGACTGAATAAAATAATATTAAACCAAATTTACAGTGATGAATAGTTTGCACTCTATAATAGTGCAAGAATTAGTGTTGCATTGGAGCAAAAACACAAATTTGGTGCAAGAAATAGAATAGCCTTGGAGATGGTCTGATAATGTAAATTTCATAAACGCTATTGACATTAAAAGGAAAAAAAAAAGGTATGAAATATTACCATGATATCGTGGTGAAGCTGATCAGGGAGACGCTGAACAAGGTTGATAAGGTTACTATTATCAATGGCGAAATCTCTGAGAAGGTCCAGCTGTTTCTGGCGGTCGGCAATCGTGTCCTGCACGTGCTTCGATGCTTTCTGGGCTTCTTCCACCGGAAACAATGACGACAATGATGTCACCGTCCCTTTCGCTGGTTCCTCCATGGACTATTCTAGAACAACGTGCAAGCTTTTGCTGTCCTTGTTCCTAAAGCACAAAGTGCAATTTTTGCCAGGGTTTTAATTCTTTCTAAGGTAAAGGTAATAATAAAAATAGAAAGAGGGAAAATCAAATTCTGAGAAGGTGGGTTATTTGAGAAAATGAAATTTCAAAGGTTTGAGCCCAAAAATAAAGAATAAGGAATATAAAAATTGGCCAAATTTTGAATTTGACCAAAAGAAAAATATTTATACTATCAAATATAATTACGGAAAATTTATGATAAATTTCTTCATGATTTTCCACTAGGGTAGTCATATTAATTTCAAACGATGTATTTTTATAACTTTTTAGATTATTTGACTATTTATTTTAATTATATAAATCATTATTTTTGGGTCAAATTAAAAAAAAATTATTATTTTTGAAAAAATAAAAATATTTAGACTAAAAAAAGTAGTTCTTTTAAGTTTTGTTTTAAATTATATTCGAAAAAAGTAATATTCTTAAAAAATAAAAATATATTTTATTTTTCAAAAAATTACCTCATATATAGAAAAATTTATTTGGGAGACAAGTGTGCCTACACTTACACATAAGCATTTAGGGGTAATGACTCTCAAAAGTAGGAATGACAAACGATGTGGTGCGGTTGCGGGTAAATCCGCATAAACCCGCAAAGTTTTAAACCGTCCCGCCCTATAGTATTTGCACCCGTTCCACACCTATACTCGCATCCATCCGCCCCGCCCCGCATAAGTGTTTTCCTTTTCTATTTGTTCATTTTGCTTGTTTTTTTTATTGTTTTCTTTTCTGGTGGATTTTTAATTTCATCACCCAAAAAAAATGAATATTTTTTTGTTGCTCATTTATTGAATTATTCAACTAGTACTTAGGATTCCTTGGCAGATTTTATCTGATCAATTCGAATAGTTCATTTTCTTATTGAGTAACAATGAGATTGCTCGGCATATCTTATTTGGTCAATTAAAAAATTCTGGTTGGATACTATTATATAATTTTTTAAGTGTATTAAATAGTAATTTTTGTCTTACAAACCTTAGCTAGATAATCCTCAAGTGAAAAATGTTAATAATCTAAATCATAAAAATATTTTTCAAACTACATTTTATATTTTCTTAAATGTCTAACTTTTTTCTTTTCTTTCAAAATATCTAACTTAATTAATTTTTAACTAAAAGGTGAATTTGAAAAAATATTATAAATTATTTTTTTTATATTGCATATCAAATATTTAAACACAATCACAATCACAGCTGGACCTCGGAAGCAGACTATGTCGGACACAGTGAAAGGGAACAGAACACAATCACATGACATGCAGTTCAAATTCTATCCATCGATGGTGCAGGATGGAGTGAAAATAGCAAAATTGAACACGAGGGAGATAGATCTACAAATTCAAAAATGGAAGACGGCTCTAATAGGATATGTTTTGGTGGAAATCCGTCATTTAAAGAAATGCTAAAATTCGTTTATAGCGTTTGAAAAGTTGTTACTACTCCAATAGTATTAGAACATGATGATGGTTATTTCATTTTTAAGTTTGAATCAATGAAGGATAAAGAAAAGGATATACAACAAAGATCGTATACTATTAATAATAGACCTATGATTCTAAAGGACTGGGATCCTAATTTCTTGATCAAAGAGGAATCCATGAGAATTGTACCACTTGGGGTAAATTTTTCAGGTCTGTCTATCCAATGTTGGACTGAGGAGAACCTAGGAAGGATTGCTAGCCTTCTAGGTAAGCCAATTTGTATTGATAGACTAACAACGGACTGTGAGAGAGTCTCATATGCTAGAGCCTTAGTTAAACTGGACATCACACAACCTTTGCCAGGGGAAGTCCATATTGAGATACTTGGGCAACAAAGCTGGATTTAAAAGGTGGATTTCAAGTGGAAACCAAAATTCTGCCTAGAGTGTAACAATTTTGGGCATGAGAAACGAAAATGCCAACAGATGGAGGATCATAAAGAAGGGGTCAAGTAGAAAAGAAGAAGAAAGAAGAGGAAAATGATATGGATGCCAAATGAAACAAAGGAGCAGCAGGCTGATAACACTGCACAAGAGGAGAAGCAGAAAGCAAAGAAAGTGCAAAGAAAAATAGCTAATGGTTGGACAACTGAGGACAATTATGAACATGCACCAAATGGGAAAATATGGTTAACGTAGAATGATGCCCATGTCAATGTCACAGTAATGGAGAAGACAGAGCAGATCATTCATTGTTATGTACAAGATAAGAATTCTACTTTTACTTGTTACATAACATTTGTGTATGGATTACATATTGTTCAACATAGACAAACTCTATGGGGAAATCTAAGAAGTATACAATTGAATGATCTTTGGCTTATAATAGGAGATTTCAATAGTGTACTAAATGTTGATGATAGAATAAATGGTAATCATGTACAACAAGTTGAAGTAATAGACTTTCAAAACTGTATTGAAGATATAGGAGTTGGGCAGATTACCAAAAGAGGAGGTGAGTTCACATGGTGCAACAAAAGAGATGTTGAAGTAAGGATCTATAGTCATATTGATTGGGCTTTTGGGAATGTTGAATGGTTCAACATATATACTGGTATAGAGGCTCAATACATGCTTCCTGGATACTTAGACCATACTCCAATAATGATAAGTACTGAGATGCAAAAACTGAAAGTTAACAGACCATATAGACTGTTAACTACTATAATAAATCAGGCACATTATAAAGAGATTGTACAAAGAGTATGGGGACAAAAAAGTAGAGATGCTATGGCTACCGTTTGGAGAAAATTGAGAAAGAGGCTAGAAGTATTCAACAGGAACATTCATCAGTGGACAAAAGATAATTCAAGATGAGAGAAGAATTGAACCAGATTCAAGGAAAATTTAATGAAGATTACTTTAATGTAGAACTGATAGAAGATGAAAGAAAATGCCTAGCTAATCTTAAAAAGTGGGAAGCAGTCCAAGAAAAAATATTAAGGCAGAAATCAAGAGCTACATGGATATAATTGGGAGATCACAATACAAAATATTTCCATGCCTGTAAGAGAGCTAGACATGCAAGAAACAATGTGACCTGCATTTATAAGGATAATCAAGAGAACATTACATAACCAAAATTGATTCAACAGGAGTTCAACCAATTCTTCAAGCGGTTACTGGGGGTAGCAGCAAACCAAATGCCAACAACAGATCTAACTATAGCAAGGGATGGACCATGTCTGACAGTTATTCAACAGCAACAACTGTTAAGTCCAATCACTAATGAAGAGATCAGTCAAGTAGTAAGGAACCTCCCCAATGACAAGGCACCAGGCATTGATGGATACACTGCTGAATTCTTCAAGGAATACTAGACAACTGCAGGATAAGAAATTACAGATGCTGTGCATAATTTTTTTCAAAATGGAAAGTTGATGAAGGAGGTAAATTGCACAACTGTCACATTGATTCCAAAGGTAAAAAATCCCAGTTTTGTTAAGGAGTTTAGACCAATTACTTGTTGCTCAACACTATACAAGATTATAGCTAAACTCTTAACAAACAAGTTGAAAATAGTGGTGGATTACTTGGTTTGACCAGCCCAATATGCTTTTATTGAAGGAAGAAATATATTAGACAATGCGATAATGGCTCATGAACTAATCAAACGATATACTCAAAAGAATATTTCACCTCGGTATATGATAAAGGTGGACATTAGGAAAGCCTATGACTCTGTGGAATAAGGTTTATGAGAGCAGTATTACTGGAGTTTGGTGTGCCCTACAAACTAGTAGAGCTGATAATGACACGTGTTAATACAGTCAGCTACTCGCTATTGTTGAATGGAGGACTCACTGAAAAGTTTGAAGCAAGGAAGGGTTTAAGGCAAGGGGACCTCATGTCACCTTACTTGTTTGCTTTAGCCATGGAATACCTCAATAGATCCCTGAAAGCACTAACAAGGATACCAAACTTCAACTTCTATCCAAAATGCAAGAAATTGCAGATTATCCACATCTGTTTTGCATATGATCTACTTATGTGTTGCAGGGCAGATAAGATATCCATGAAAATGCTGATCAGCTGCTTCTAGCAGTTCTCTGAAGTCTCAGGCTTGCATGCTAACATGGACAAAAGTTCATTATATATAACAGGAGTGAAGAAAGAATTCAAGAAGAAAATGCTAGTTGAATTGCCACTATCAGAAGGGACCTTATCATTTAAATACTTGAGAGTACCATTATATGCAAAAAAGATGAGCATACAACAATGTACGCCCTTGGTGGAAAGAATTGTGGACAAGATTAGAAGCTGGACATCCAGGTTTCTCTCATATGTAGGTAGGCTACAACTCATCGAGTATTTTATTTGAAATGTAGATATACTGGGCTCAAGTGTTCCTAATCCCTAAGAAGATTGTCAAAATAGTAGATAACATATGTAGAAGGTATATGTGGACTGGAAGCAATGAAACCAACCAGAGAAATCCTATATCCTGGGAGACTTTGTGTAAGCCAAAAGTAGCAGGAGGACTAAACATAATCAACTATGAAGCATGGAACAAGGCAGCAATAACAAAGCTACTATGGGCATTAGTGAATAAGAAGGACAAACTCTGAATAAAGTAGATACATGGCCAATATATAAAAAAGAAAGATATAGCAAACATGGAAGCTCCTAAACATGCTAGTTGACTTGTAAGAAAGATATTCAATGCAAGGGAATGGTGGTCAAATGATATGCAAAGAGTGTAAGCTTGTACAAAGCATGAAAAATTCAGCATAAAAGCAACATATGTAAAAAGCAATCCAGAATGGCTAAAAGTGAGATGGAAATCCATACCAATGATCAATAGTTCATAGTGTGGATGACAATGCATGAAAGGTTGGCAACAATGGATAGATTGATGAAATGGGGAATTAAAGTGGGTCAAGGATGTGTTCTATGTGAAAGAAACTTGCTCGAGACTCATGAGCACTTATTCTTTGAATGTTCAGACTCAAAGAAAATATGGGAAAGTATGTTAATATGGCTTGGATATCACAGAAGAATTCAAGACTGGGAAGAAGAAGTTAGTTGGTTGATCATGACAGTGAACAATAGGAACCCAAAGAAAGTTAGAATTGGAGTTGTGTTTGCTGCTGTAATGTACAACATTTGGATGGAAAGAAATAATAGAAGATTTCAACAGTAAAAAAACAGTACAAAACAGAGCAAAGAAGATAGTTGTCCAGGTCCATGTTACTGGACAAAAGAAACAAAAATGGAAGCTAGCGATGTAGCAGTTAAATAACTAGTGTAGTTGTATATAGGATAGTTAAATGTTTTTTGCAATAGATTAGCAACAGACGTTGTATAGGCAATGTAAATGGTTCTTTTTATTTGAGATATTTCCAAAGTCCATAGAGAGCAGATGGTGTATATTTTTGAAATGGTTGGAATAAAAATTCTACTTTCGACAAAAAAAAAAAACAGATTATATGATCTTTAAGGTTTGTTATAGACCTTGCTCAGGTCTTATCGGATAATTTGTAGAATGTCGAAACCATAAAACTTGTTTAAACCTGCGTAAACCCACAACCCGCCCTGCCCCACATCAATCTTTTAAAAGATTATCTCAACCTGCGCCCGCACCTGCCCCGCCGCGCATCAATCTTTTAAAAGATGATCTCAACCCGCGCTCGCATTTGTCCCGTTTCGCACAGTTTTAAACCTGCCCCGCCTCGTCCCCACCCTACCCTGCTTGCCATCCCACTCAAAAGGTCAAGTTGAGGAGGTAAAGATCGGATATAGTTTCAAAAGAATATTAATAATCTGAGTTAAATTTAGGGATGATTTAAGTTATTTTACCGATATAAATATATAAATATGAATGACTTATAAGAGGGATAGTGGTTAATAAAAGTCCAAGAATCTTCACTTGGGGTGAATCTGGAATCACGAGTCATACAAATACTTCTTTTGTATTCCTAAAAGTTGCTACTTTAATAATCTCTAACCTTTTGTCTCTTACCTTGTAAACAAAAAAAAGAATCTTGATTGGTCCATATTCAAAATGGGGAAAAACTATCTCAATAAACATTAATCATTAATTACTGCAAAACACGAAAATTATCGCTATTTTTCTTTGTCTTTCTCTTACCCACCATAGGCGCTGAAGCTTTCTTATTGTCATATTTGAGGGGCTTAAGCTCTTTCTATATGTTCTTTTCTTCATACTACTTTGCCGGCAAATTCTGTTATTCACTTTTCTCTCTCTTTTGACTTAAAAAAATACACTGGTATATATACACTTGTGTGCATAAATTCATTTGTGGGTATTTGTTCAAAATTCAAAAATTCAATCTTGATACTCTTTCTACCAATGGCTACTGATGAAGAAGCACCCCTTGTAGTTGAAAATCCCAAAAATCAAAACCCAATTGTGAATCATGAAAGAGATGTTCATATTCTAAGCTGTGCCTTTTTATTGATTTTCTTGGCTTATGGGGCTGCTCAGAATCTTGAAAGCACTATTAATACGGTATGATTTTTGAGTATTGTATTTGTTATGGATTTTCTGGGGTTATTTAGTGTGAAAATGTTTATTTTGGATTGAATTTGCGTGATTTTAGAAGTTGAAGTGAAATTGAGTTTGATTTTTTTTTTTGTTTTTTTTTTTGTTTCAGGAAGGAAATTTAGGGACAATTTCACTGGGGATATTGTATTTGTCATTTATGTTCTGTTCAATATTTGCTTCATTGGTCGTTAGGAAGCTTGGATCAAAGAATGCTTTGATCCTTGGTAGTACTGGCTATTGGTTGTTTGTAGCTGCCAATTTGATGCCCAATTGGTATGTTTTCTTTAGGTCTATTGCATTTTGCTTTTTCAAATTTAAATGTTTATCTCTGAGCCGAGGGCCTCCGGAAACACCCTCTCTACTCCTCTGGGGTACGGCTAAGGGTGTGTACATTCTACACTCTCCAGGTCCCACTGGCGGGATTTTACTTGGGTTGTTATTGTAAAATTAAATGTTTAACCAATAAGGGATGATTAGGCTATTGAACTGGCACTGATCGTGTAGTGCAAATCCAATCTAACTGGTTTTATAAAGTGAGTTGTGATTGTAGATGTTTTAGTTTTCGATTTGTGTTTTTTTTTTTGCAATATTTGCGCACTTATGAAACCTTAATGTGAGTAAAAACATGAATCTTGTACTCTATTGGACTAGTTATAGAGGTCTATTAGGCTTCATATTCCTCGTGGTGCGGCTGTGCCATTAGCCACGAAGAAGTTTATTGTATTTGGCCTTTTGCTAATTTCTTGTCGGAATAATCTAGGTTTGAACAGTTGTGCTTAAAATGATTAGAGCAAGCATTGTAATAAATTCTCAAAATGGGATTTAAACAGTTAAGGAGGCATTAGTAGCCAAGCTAACTTGCCGACAAGAATTATATGCTAGCTTTCAGTTAGAAGCCAGCCAATTATATGTTATAGTCCTCCTTTTGGTGTTTGTTGAATAAGTAACTGCAGTATCAGGGACGACATGCCATCAATGGAGGGAAGGAATATCTCTTATTCAAATCAAAAGTCTCCTCTCTTAGGTTATGCCAGATAGACAAATCACAATCTATGAAAACATAGAGTCAGACTCTTGAAGAAGGAAGAAATGACCAAACTGTCTGCTATTGTGGATGCTTGTTTTTTGAAAACAAGCCATAAACATTAAAAATCACTACTTGATAGTAGTAAACTAGTAATAATGCTACACTTGTGGATTAGGCTGACAGAGGTAGAGAATGCCATGAAAAATATGAGGATTACGCCGTTAGTTCCCCAGCAATGGCGCCAATATTTGATCACGCCCAACTCTAGTCCTAAAAAGGATAAGCGGTCGCTACAAATATAATCCGCTCTAAGAGTCCGGAGTCGAATTCCACGGAGCACTAAGGTTTCGCCATAATTATTCAATATCGCTAAGAAGACAAGCCCGAATACATTTCTATGTTATAAAGATTAAGATTCTAATATCTAACTAATTAACTAAGAAACTAAAACAGTAAATTAACAGCCGAAGATACTAAGGATTGGAGACTAAATTTCGGAGGTCTAGAGTTATGATTTCCCCAAATGTTGGAATCCTTCCTGCTATGTTCCCTACAATTTCGCTCGAACTACGCAAGTTGGCTTTATCTAACCGCTCATTATGACCGCGTCAAGGTTTTGTTATTTCTAAACCTACCTTTAAACCTGATATATTGATTTCTCACATACGTTAGGAGTGACGTTGTTCAACAACCACCTAAATATGTTTCCTTTCTCAAGCAGTACATAATAAATAGGCATAGTCAATCGATGACCATTCAATCAACTGAAATAAGCACGTAGTTTTGAATAAGTAGATAAATCCAAAGGTTAAATTATATTAAAACATAACAAGAATTCATCCTCCAAGAGGTTTCATCAAAACTCTAGATAATAAATTAGTTACTCATAATAGTATGTAAAAATTACAATAGTAAAAGTCATAACCAATAATGAAAAGTAGAAAGAAGAAGGGAAAAACTCGTGGTTGAATCTTCCTCCTTGCTTCTCACGTATTCTTGCCTCCTTATGCCCAAAGTGTGTCAAAAGTCCTCGATATACCCTTTTTCCATGTATATATACCAAGTAGGGTCGGACCCAAACAATTATACCTTCTCCTAAGAAAAAAATGACACTTTTCCAGACAAGACGTGCGCGGCCGCGCACTTCACACTTTCTGCCTCATGTGCGCGGACTTTTCACCCTGTTCATTTTGAAAGAACGTAAAACATGAAAGTTGTAGCCCTTTGAATTAGCTTGCAAACCATATATTGTGGAGCCCAAATTGAGTTCTGGTAGAAAAGTTATGTGCATTTTACGCGACAGTGTGCAGTATGCCTACTCGTTTCTTCGTTCGTTTTTACTATCATCCATTGATTCCCGAACACGATCCCGGCTTAATTCCTTAGGCTTTTACTTAGACTTCAAAGCTCCAAATCACTTGAATTCACTCCATGACATCTATATAGCTCGGAATCACTCCTGCAAGTCATAAAACACACAGTTAGTGTAACACACTAACTATTAAAGCTCAAATTCAATTAAAGTGCAGTAAATTAGAGTGTAATAAGCGACTGAAATACGTAATTATAGCCTATCATCAACTAGAAAGCTTGTGATCAATAGTGTCCCTGTAGAGGTTTAGAGGTGTCTTGGAGAGGTTGGAATAGAATGCCTCACCAAGCTATTCAATGTTAAACTGAGTAGTGGTAGGGTGCCCAGCGAGTGGACAAAAAGTACCCTGATCCTAATATGTAAGACCAAAAGGAGATATTCAAAGTTGTGCGAACTATCTTGGCATTAAACACATGAGTCATACGATATAACTTTGGAAAGAGTGATAGCGTAGACTTAGGAATACAACAAGAGTGACCGAGAACCAGTTTGGATTTATGCCCTATAGATCTACAACAGAGGCTATATTCTTGTTTGGAAGATTGATCCAAAGCTATCACGAAAGGAAGAAGATCTGCACATGAGTTTATTGGCCTAGATAAAGCATATGATAAAGTACCACAAAAGGTCCTTTCGTTGGTGATGGAGAAGAAATGAATTCATATTAATATATAAAGATCATAAAGGACATGTGTGAAGGAGCCGTCACTAGCGTGAGAACAGTAGTAGAAGATACAAAAGAGTTCTCCATAACAGTGGGTCTAAACGAGGGATGAGCATTGGGCCACTACTTGCTTACTCTAGATGTTAACTTTAGTCCATTTACACATGTTTGCGATTTTCTTCTCCCTCTCCTTTTTATTCTACCCTATTTTCTGGCGATTTTGCTTTCTTTTTTTAATGCTAACACATTGTAAGGTTTTGCAATTTTTTTTTCTTGATACCTGTAGTTTGTTTAAGATGTTCATGAATTTCAATTGTCAGCAGTTGATGAAACGATCTTGTAGGTATACAATGGTCCCAGCTTCTTTGTACCTGGGTTTTGCTGCTTCTATAATATGGGTTGGACAGGTATGACTTCCTTTTAGGAGTTGAATTTTGTTTTTGGCTTTAGCAATAGCCTTAATCTTCTTCTTTGTGTTTAGGGGACATATCTTACTTCCACAGCGCGCAGTCATGCAAATGATCATACCTTAAATGAAGCAGTTATAATTGGTAAATTCAACGGTGAATTCTGGGGAATGTTTGCAAGTCATCAGGTATATATTCGAGCTTTGCAAGTAAATTTTCTTGATGTATTTTCTACTCACATGCTATTTCCATGCACGCGACAACTTTTTCTCTTGATTTGCAGTTTGTAGGAAATCTTATCACTCTTGCTTTGATGAGAGACGGAGAGGTAAGATTCTACTCAGATGAAGTGCTCAACTGCTGATGATCTTTGATTGTTTTTCATTAAGATTTGTTAATTTCGCGTTGCTACAGGGAGGAAGCACTAGTGGCACAACGGCACTTTTCTTAGTTTTTGTTGGTACCATAACTCTAGGTGCCATTCTTATGTGCTTCTTAAGTAAGAGAACTGGTAAAGACGAGACAGGACTACAAGACTCGTCTGCTAGTTTCTTTTCTTCTGTGGTAACTTTGTTCAAGTCTATCATCACCCTTGTACAAGACATAAGAATGGTCTTGATCATCCCTCTTATTGCGTATTCAGGCTTACAGCAAGCATTCGTATGGTAAAGTATACTTTTTATAGATCATTGGAGTGGACTCTGCAGCATCTTATGCTGTTCCATTATTTTAATTGACAACGTCTTTCAGGGCTGAATTCACAAAGTACATTGTTGTGCCTGCAATGGGTGAGAGTGGTGTTGGTGGTGCAATGGCTGTTTATGGGATTTTTGATGCAGTTGTAAGTATGGAAATGCACTAACGAATTAATTCAATAATTTGTCACAGATTGACTTGAATAGTGTGTTGTTTGACTGTGTTCTTTGAGCAAACTGCATTTATCATAATGGTACTGGATGGGGTCTTATTGACATGTGTTCCAACCATTGTGGTGTGTTCTTTAATCTTATACGAGGAAATTAGAGCTGTAAATTTGTCCTTTTCACATTCTCTTTAGTTGTGTCCTTAGTCTGTTGGTGAGCCTTTTATTTATAAATTTTACGTTTTGGCTCTTTTCTTTTTTGCTTCATTTTAATTTTATCTATAAATTTTACTTTTTATCTCTGAATTTTGCAATGTTCGCTTCCTTGGTTTTGGTTGACTTATTATTTGTTTCTAGTTTGTGACAAACTATACAGTTTTTTGATATTCCATCAGAACTATGTTTTGTAATACTTATAAATAGGTTTATGCAAATGTTAAACATTCCACATTACTGTAAGCTCTTTTCAATTCACTCCTAAATTTGTAACTGTGCATCCACATTCTCTGGAGAAGTGTGGGTATGTCAGATTTGATAGTAGTATCCGGGCAGATTATCCACTTATCTGATATAATGCTGTGATAATTACTATGTATCATTGGATGAACATTGTTTCAGTGTTCTCTAGTGGCTGGGCATTTTACGTTTGGTCTCTCATCTATCTCGATAATTGTCTCGGGTGGAGCTTTAGTTCAGGCTGCTGTATTGGTATGGATTCTACTGACTCACAGGTTTGCTTCGTGTAACGTTCCTTGTTACATTCTGGAAGAAGTTGATATAGGTACTTAATATCTTATTGTTTTCTATCCATTGTAGTGTGACTGGTGGAGTTCTCGGCATACTATATCCGCTTCTCGTTGCAGCCTTATGGGGCATAGGTGACGGAGTCTTGAATACACAGCTAAGTGCATTGCTCGGGATACTCTTCAAGGATGATTTGGTACTAATTTGCCAACTTATTCTATCATTTTGACATCTCTTGGAATAATGCCTGAGTATGATAACTTCTTTTTTTATTTTTTATTTTGTTGATAAATGAGTCCCCGAGTTACCAGTATGATACATTGGGTGGTTTTCTATTGAAGCCTTTGCCTTCATATAACAACACTGTATGATTGTTTCTTCTTTGTGCTGATCTATGAATCTGCTTGAATATAGTTTCATCGTAATCTCCTTAAAAATTACATATCGAGAAACATACGGCTAGTGCTCATTAATGGAATGAATTCGTTAACATCGAACACATGCTTCAATAATGTGTTCACCTAATTTCATTTAAGGTTTGCCCAAATAACAACAACAATAAAAACAAAAGACCTGGTGTAATCTCACAAGTGGGGTCTGGGAGGGTAATGTAATGTGTACGCAAACTTTACCCCTACCTTGTGAAGGTAGAAAGGTTGTTCCCAATAGACTCTGGGCTAAGGTTTGCCCAAATAAAGCGGTATAAACATCATGTTAATCATGTTCTGAATTTTATTCAGACGCTTATTATTCTCTTATGTTGCTTAAAATTGTGGCTACTTTTCAATGGATGATTGTTTCACGTATGAAATATCTATTCATTTTGTGTTAAACAGGAAGGAGCATTTGCCCAACTTAAGCTTTGGCAGAGCTTTGCAATCGCCATAGTCTTTTTCCTCGGTCCCTACATTTCGTTGCAGACGATGCTAGTGATTATGTTCGCTGCCCTTTGCTTATCCTTGGCTGGTTTTCTTTTCTTGACTCTCAAGGCAGAAAAAGCATTCTCATATCGAGCTGTCTAAGGCGACGCCAATGGGACATTTAGTGTTGTATCAGCTATGCTATCATCTTGTTTTGTAGTCTTGATAATCCATCTTGCAGTAATATTTGAACCTGCTTGCTGCAGTGTGTTCTATTCAACTGGGTTCTCCAGAAATCCATTTCACATCATCTATCTTGTGTTTGCTTATCGAGCTTAGTGCGCGGCTAGTCGGTAAAGTTACTATCATGTGACTAGGAGGTCACAGGTTCAAGCTGTGGAAATAGCCTCTTGTAATGCAAGGTAAGACCGTATATAATAGACCCTTGTGGTCTGACCCTTCTGCGGTTCCTGCGTATAGCGAGAGCTTAGTGCATCAGACTGCCCTTTTATCTTGTGTTTGCTTATGTTCTTTTCATGTTATTCTTGAAGTCCCTTGTTTCAGTTGCTTAGAATGGGCAAGATAATATTCTATTGTATTGGGACTAATAAGGCCCAAATTTCAGTGGATATAGAAAATATGTCCGGAAAATATTTTCTATTTTGTTTCATATTTATAATTTAATTGGCATAAATATTTGAAAACTATTTTTCTTATAAACTCCTTTTCTTTCAATAGGTGGAAAATGACTTCCCGAAAAATATTTTCCAAGATTCTTTCTCAACTTTCCCACCTTATCCCCCACCTCCACCCTACATGCATTCCCACCCTCGAACCCCACCCTCGAACCCCACCCCACCGACTTGCCCCCCCCAATGCCCCCCCCAACCTCCCCTGCCACCCCACACCTAACATTGTCATCATCACTTCGGCCCTTAGATCCAGTCCTACCACGCTCCCTTGTACTATCCCATATCATCTTATATAGTGTTTGCCTAAATTATATATTTTTCAAAAGTATTTTTTATTACCTAACTAAATACCAAAAAATAAATAAGAAAAATGCTTATTTTCTAAGAAAGTATTTTCTAAGTAAATCATATTCCTTTATACCAAACAAATCCCAAGTCAGTGTAAATATTTCTCCATTTCAAACTATGATAGCTTAAGGAACATAACACATGGAAAAAAATTAAATTTGACAAGAGGTTAGTGGAGTATAAGAAAAGAATAAGAAAATTTTCATCCTATTTTTAACTCATGATTCGCCACCTGTTTTAATGTTTTTGTTACATTGGGTTAATGGCAGTACTATTATTATCATAGCTATCATGATTAACATTATGGTTATCATTATCCTTATCATTGTCATTATCATAATCATCTCATTATCTTCGTTATTTTCATCTTTTGAGAGAATTTTTTTGGGGGCAAAGTCTGTGTTCAGAGATGAGAATGGATGAACTAATTAGTTCAAACTATTCACAGTAATAAAAATTCAGAAAAATATTTTTATTAAGTTCGTCATCATTGATTCATTGTCTGTAAAAAGTAATGGATGCAATTGGTATTATGTATTCATCAACCTAAAAATGAGAAAATAAAAACACCTAAAATTGAAGGTCAAATGTCCAACATAAAATATAAGCACCTAAATTTAAGGTCAAAGTGTATTATCATGTTGAGCACTTAAAACGAATCCTCCGAATATTTATGCTAAAATATCATATTTTTCTCACCAACCCAATACCAAAATCTCTAATAATAATATTATTAATAATAATTGTGCCATGTCCACGTTGTGTACCAAAATAACCGTTCCTTTTAGTTGCAACTCTCCTTTGCTATCTCACCAAACTACCAAAATATTAGCTTCATATTGTTATATGGAGGAGTTAGTCAACAAATTATCCATCCATCATAATGATACTGAAATAAAATTTTAATAAAAGATGATCCGCCTTATTTTCAGATTAATAATAATACTTTTATGGACGATTATTTGTAGCAGTTTCTCTTCCCTCGAGAAGATAGGGGTAAGGTTTATATACACACAACACTGCCTAGGTATCATTATATGAAATTACCCTAAATATATTGTTGTTGTTATTGGATTATCTGTAGATATCTTTTATGTGACATATAGTATAAAAATTCTTTTACACTGTCAAAGTATATAAATAGTTAACTCTGTGTGACCTATAGATAGCGGGTTCGAGTCGCGAAATCAGACACTAATGTTGCGTCACACATCTTGGGTTGGGTGTGGTTCTCCCCCGACCCTGCATGAAGCAAGAATACTTCATACACCGAACTGTCTTTTTATTTTTATTTCGGTAGCCCGATAGTTTTAAACTCCAACAACTAAACTACTTGAGACCATGTTGTGTGTTACATTTTGAAAGTAGTTAAGATTAGGTCCATCTTTCCCATAACAACCAACATCCTTATTATACTTATGTTTGACCAATAATCATGTAACCCCATTATATTCATATTCTTCTCCTTTTCCAAACATAGCAAAACATGAGCTTCATTTTCTTGAACTCAATTTATCAAAAGCTCTCTTTAAGGCTACCATTGTTATTCTATGCTGCAACATGGACAATCCTTTTGACAATTATAGTAGCAGTGGCTTCTTTTTCGCCGGAATTAGCCTTTGTTTCGGCGATCACACCGTCGTCTTCGTTTTCTCAGGCTTGTCATGATAGAGGATCTGTGAGAATTCCATTGGATCTTCCATTGGAGGTTTTTTGTTTTCCTACTGAGGTTTTTCAAAGGTCTAAAATGGATTTACTTGTTCCTCCTATTTTTGCTGCTACTATTGTGGCTGTCTCAGCTTATGTAGTTAAAGCTTTGGCTTTGTGGGAGGTTGATGGTGAAAGTAATCAATTTTGATCTCTAAACTCGTGCTTTGTGCTGGTGGGAAATAGCAGGTACGTCGTGATATTAGTTGCGCTCAAGCTGACCCGAATATCATTCCAAAAAAAAAAAAAAATCAATTTTGGTTTTTTTACTATGTTAGATTTTGTATATTAGTTGGGGATTTGTTCACATTTTAGTATTGATTCTGGAAATTATATTCAGTCTCTAATTTCGTTGGATGAAGATACTAATTTCTTGTTGGTGTAGCAATTTATTTGCTTTAGATGAGTAAAGATTTGTGTTGAGCATTCGACATTTTCAATGCATGATAAGTTCATGTTTACATCATTAATTGGTTATTTTCCCCATTGCTGCAGGTTGATCATAGTCATGTGAGTTGCTTCTTGAAATAAATATACTAGTCTTAAAATGAAAATTGAGGTTTCATATAAATATATATATATATATATATATATATATATATATATATATATATATATAACTCGCCTAAATGTTTACACTAAGTATTGGATTGGAGAAAAAAAAGAAGTTTAACTTGATAGAGTCCGCCAATTATACTAATTTATAAGGTTAGTGGGTAGCTTGGTGCACAAAGCACTCCGCATTAATGCAGGGTCCAAGGAAAGGTCGTATTTCAAGAAATATAATATAGATAGTCTACCATAATGCAAGCACTAGTGATTACTTTTACAGTTCTAACCTGTGACTTATAGATCACACGAATATAACTTTACAATTACTATAAAATTGGTACTTAATTAAAACTCAAAAGATCCACTCAAGAGTCAAGATACTTTTTTTTAATATTTTGAAGCCATCGATTTTATTGTATTGTATAGTATTAGAAATTAAGGAAATTTTATTAGCGAACAACACTAGGCTGCCCAATTTGTTAATGATGCTTTAAAATTGGGTATATAAGGAACAGAAACAAACCTTAGATCTTAGTGACACCTGCGTCAATCTTAACCCAAAGGGAATCACTAGTAAATTTGGGATGTAACACAAGTCACTTCTATATATGAATCTAGACCTAGAGCAAACAATATAAAAGTAATCCCTAATCTTTTTTTTTTTTTTAGTTTGTAATTTTTCTATGCTCAAGCTTACTCTTTCAGCTATTAATTGATTTTGTTTAATTGGGCAATCCGATACATTAATACTAATCTGTTATAAAAAGTAGTAGTATTTTATTTAAATGGTGAATGTCTATATTTTAAAGAGAATTTAAGATTTATTACTTTGTGGTTAAGGCACTTTTTCCTATAAATAGAGGAGTTCTATTCCATTATAAAATCATCCCAAATCAATAAGAATTATCTCTCTATTTTTCTCTGCAATACTATTCTTCTTCTTTTATTATTCCATAACATGTTATCAACACGAGACGCCAATCAATTGAGTAGAGACATTGAGATATGTGCTTGGTGGTCCGCTTATACATAATATTGAGCAATAATTTTCAATTATTCATAAACTTTCCTCACGGATAAATTCTGAATTTAAGGTAAGTATTTTACCTTATTTTTCTCTTTTAAATTCTTGACATTCTATAATTTAATTTTAAATACAAGCAAAGATAATTTTTTTTTTATTATAACTACAATAGAGTTTGTAAGAAATTGTACCAAGTGGTAAAATTTCTATGTCTTTCCATGATCAAATTCATGTATAATTGTGGGCATAAAAAGTGAAAATTCGTCACATTAAATTTGCTTCATTCTCGTTCTTTCAAGAGAATGTGGTAGCAGTAGTATCTCATAAGTCTGGAAGAAGATAAAATTATTACTGTGAAGGTATCAATGGACGTGAATGTGGCAATAGACGAAATTGTAATCGTCATCATTGTTGTAATGAGAACAATAAGGATTCTCAAAATAATCCTTCATCATGTAAAATTAATATTCGTCATCGATTTAATATGAGATTTCGTAAAGCACGTATAGATGACTATGGTTCATTCATGATGTGAATGTGATAACATGCGATTTATGGATACATATCTATTCATGGAAGAATATGAACATGCTAGCGGTAGTGAATATACCACACTCACCTCTAGAAAAAGGTTTTAGATAATATAAAAAAATAAATTCATGAATGGTTATTGATCATGTACCTATTGTGATTATGTTAAAATATTATGGCAATGTGATTATTATCGGTCAAAAGTAATGGAAGCAACATATCTTGTCTATAATAATTTTGACCATGGCCATAATGGTATAATTTTTTCTTGAAAGAGATATTTATCACATGAATGTTGATGAATATGTAGTAGTACAAAATTAATAGAAAGCTATGGAAGAGCCAATTATACTATTTTAGAGAAATAAATTGATTATCAATAAGGTATTGTATCGTAGTAAGTCTCAGAAAAACTTATTGCGTTTCTAAAGTATTCGTGAAAATGGTTGGTTATATTGAGGCTACAACTAAAGGAAAGATTTAATATCTTCATTACTACAACTTATAGTAGGGTAATATGTATGTAAAAATTTATCCGCTTTATTCTCCAATTTGTACTACACAAATTAAAGAATGCCTATAAAATCTAATGTCACGACCCAAATCCGGTCATGATGGCGCCCAACCCTAAAGCTAGGCAAGCCAAACCAACAATTATTTCATATTTAACAACAAGTCCCTAAAGGACAAGTTTAAGGAGAATATGAGAGTTTATAATAATACTCCAATAATAATAGTAGAATAAAAATACTGAGAAGTGCGAACATTGATAATAACATTCCCAAAAGATCTGGGGTCACGAGTCTAGAGCCTCTAAGTAAAAACTGAATAATAGTAAGAATATCTGGACGAAATACTCAAGTCTCAAAGTATATAAGTAAATAAACTGAATAAGAAGAGAAGCCAGGTCCTGCGAACGCCATCAACTACCTCAGCAACTCGGATAAACTCTGAATAAGACTTAACTACGCGGCTAAACCTCTGGCGTGCCTGGATCTGTACACAAAGGTGTAGGGAGTAGGGGTGAGTACTAAGCACTCAGTGAGTAAAACATATAAAATAGCTGAAAGCAAGAAAACCACAAAATACCACAGAGCAAAGCTAAAACTAACAGTCCGATATCTACCTCGAACTAACAATAACAACAAACCACAGATAACACAAGTAATTAACAAAGCAAGAATACAATGCAATGCACATAACAGCTACGGCGTGTAGCCCGATCCGTTTAACGTCAACGGCGATCACTGGGGGTGTGTACAGACTCCGGAGGGGCTCCTTCAGCCCAAGCGCAATATTCATATCATCCACTGAGGCGTGCAGCCCGATCCATACTCAGTCCACAACATGCATATGAGTCACGCAACAGTTCAATTTATTTATTTCCGGTTTCCAATTCATTAACAAGGAAAAATACTTTAGTTGACTTAATTTTTCAAAAACATGTGACTTAGTATTTCATAATAGTGATTTCAACCCAGGACCGGGATCAATGATTTTACAAGTCATGCTATCACAAAGATTTCTATCCCCTAAGGGTACTACAGGTCGGCACAAGGCCCCAAACATGTCATAAAGCCCATATATATATTCAACACAAGGTGCGTTTCAGTTGCCAATATAGTATTATTCTTGTTCGGGATGGACCAAGTCTCAATCCCATGTCATAAACATCGACGCACTCAGCTAGCCAAGGACTTTCATGATCCCAAAAAGAAGAAAAATCATTACACATTCCAAGCTTCGCATACCAACAGAAGATATCATGTTTTGTTCAAACTACGGTAGAACACATCACGAACTCTTTCTCCCAATTCCATTGCACAAACTAAATTGCCAGGACTGAGTCCTTCTACCCACATCGAGCTATGCAACTGCCAGCACTCAAGAGCTTTGTTGCACCATACCTGCAAGACTCATTACTTCAAACACATACCAGGAATTAATCGTATCCTTATCATGTCATTTCGGTTTATAGACAAGCTATTCCATTTACCCAATTTTCTTTCTGATTCATCTTTAATTTATCATTAGCCCTTACTGTAACTCCACAATACCTCAACTCAGGTTACCACACAAGACTCATACATAAGACCACACGGTCTAGGACCCATAGGCCACTGAATACTTGCTCAGATGATTCCCAAAAGTACCACATTCTACAATACTTTATTTTGAAGAACTTACCGCGATTCAAAATTCGTTATCATTACATTCCAATACGGATACATAGAATCCCATAATTAACATAACATACCACAAGTCTCGATTTCTTCTAACGAAGCCACGGTCTTTAGCCACATACACAATCTTAAGACACCTGACTGTTACAAGCAAAATCTTGAACACTGCAAAACCATTCTCGGGCGTCATTCACCCTTATTCAGCTGTAATTCAACTGTCTTATTGAACAGAACCACTCGTGCTTTGTTAGAACTCAGACACTACAGAGCATGATTACATACATATACAAATAGTTATCTTTCTTTTCTATATACCTAGCATTCTTTATCAACAGCAGTTCAAAACATCCTAGTATTTCTTTCTATCAATGAAGCACCATACACCCTTCATCAAAATTTCTCAACATACCTAGAGACAAAACCAACATAGCATACAACAGTGCAATTAGTTAATTAATAGCAACCTCCCCAACTTGGCTCGAAGCCATATATCAAAGCACCTTTAACCACTCATAGCATTCTTACTCAAATGATGCCGCAATGTTATAATGAGATTAAACTCGACTCATTTACAAGCTTTGGCAGAGACTCGAATCATCAGAAACCTTAACTCTTCTGCAATTCTTGCATTTATACACACACAACCGTTAAGCCCATTCTTTAGATGACAAAACCTGTTCTAAATCCCAAATTTTCCAGAAATTTTGACAGAGTTTCCTTTGTAATTTGGCCTATCCACCTGCCAGAGAATCACCAAAACCATCCTAACAATACATCGGCAACTTCACAAGACATCGCAATGTGTATCAACAACATTAACCTCAATATTACACAAATTACCTCATCGAAATTGATACATAGGCATGTGCTGCACCTGCTTGAATCATAACATATATCAACTACCTTTCACCACAATACACATAGCACAACACATTCAGTCTTCCTGAGTCTGAACTCATACTACCACTCGTAGTGTACTTTACCTTTCTACTAAGAGACATGAACATATTCACCGCGCCCATAGCTAGGGGCTACACAACGGATCACAATAAGGGTCTAACACCTAATAGCTCATCCATTATCAAGCTGCCATTTCCACAATTTGGGACAATACTAATCATATAAATTTCATAATACCAGCTCACAAAATCAGTACATTGGTTCTCAAGCCATAGACAAAGATTTGACTTCAAGTCCTCCCGACTGGCCTAACATGAACTCACAGAGATCATATCTCGCCCCTCGATCGGGGAGTCACAAGCCATCAAGGCAATTATATTACTGAGCGCTCGAGTGCGCATACAGACGTGTGGAAAGAATTTCAAGAATTACATCTCAAGCTGAATCAAGTACGCACGATAAGAATTCCAAGATTGTGAAGTGTTTTAAAAGGTCAGCAGCCTCCCAAGGATAAGCACAGGCGTCCCCGTACCGATCCACGAGACTCTACCAACTGGCTCATAACTCATGAGGCCTAGTAACCTAGGCTCTAATACCAACTTTTCACGATCCCAAATCCCAGTCGTGATGGCGCCCAGCATATTGCTTGGCCAGCCCGACCAAATACACGCTCATCCCGAGCTTAGAGCTCAAAATTACTTATTTTAAGTCATTATCAGAGAAAGAAGCCAAATTAGAGTGATAGATATAATAATATCCCAAAGATCTGGGTCACGAGCCAAGAGCCTCTATCAGAACATTAGTCAATACTGTAAATAACTCTATAAGTCTAAGAGTACGTAGAATAAACAATAACAGAGTAGTAAAGGGAAAATGTCGGGTCCTGCGGACGCCAAGCTGCTACCTCGACGATCCCAACTAGGTCTAAACCAGCACCAAGGTCAACTAAGCCTCCAGGTACCTGAATCTGCATACATGGTGCAGGTAGTCAAGTGATTACTTCCAACTCAATGGTAATAAAAGTAAATAATGCCGAGGAAAAAAAACCACACAAAGCACTATCTCATGCTATAAACATACCGAATTATCCATTAATCTGAAGTGCGCTTTCAGGGTAATCCTTTATAACATATAGAAATCTCTTTTTAACTTCTCTTTCTTTCATTATAACATACCAATACCTGGGTACAACCCCAATAGTGCAAGTCTGCACTCAAATTAGCCTATTGGGCTCAACACTCCTTAACAATTTCCACCAGGGGATCTGGTCAATAAGGCAGATAATGCATGTATGCCAGTAATGTATGAGTGATAAATGTTATGCCATGTAGTACAAGTAAACCAATGTATGTATGCCATGCAATGCATATGATGCTGTAGCGTACAACCCGATCCATGCAAAGGCGCCCGCGCTCACTATGGGGGATCAGACTCCGGAGGGGCTCCTACAGCTCAAGCGCAATATCAATATCACTCATGCTGCAGCGTGCAACCTGATCCATGCATAGTCATGAATGTATATAAGACCCTTGGGCAACAGTGTCATAACAGCTCACAACTAAAATGTCATCAAAGCCTCGTTTAAGTTTTCAAATCTTATAAAAATGTTGAGTAGCAAAATACCATTTTAAAACCTTGGTCTGAAATGAAAATATGCACATTATTGCCAAAATAGTGATATCAATCCCTGAAGGATTCAAATATTCGGCACGAAGCCCAAAACATGGTAATCAGTCCAGTTCATGATAACTAATATCTTTATTAGGGTGTCAATTTAATTTCAAGCAATTAGGTAGTATTACTTATTAAGTGGGATGGATCAGGTCACAATCCCCAATGGTGCTCTATCCCACGCTCGTTATCCGGCATGCAAGTCACCTCAATACAACACTAGGATGTGCAAGTTCGGGGTTTACTAACCCTCAGGACATCATTTACTAGTATTACCCACCTCGATCCGGCGAAAACTCAAGCCCGCAGTGCCTTAGCTCCTCGAACCGACCTCCACACACGTCGAAACTAGCCAAAATCAGTGCAAATATATCAAAATAGGCTAATGGAATAACGCCCAATCGAAAACAATCGAAATACATAAAAAAACTCGAAATTAGCAAAACTCGAGCCCTTGGCACGCTTCTCTAAAAATTACAAAAGTCACACTTTCAAAATTTTCATCTCGCCACGAGTCCATACATATAAAGTTTATCAAAATCGGACTCTGTTTGCCCATTCAAATCAATGATTTTCAATAACCCATTCTTAGAGCAAAAACCTCCATTAATACATATCCAATCCTCCATTTTCAGGTGTTAACTTCATAATTTAACAATGTAATAACATAAATTTAGCCCATAAACGCTTACCTGATGAATCCTCTCGATTTTCTCCACAAAATTGCCTAAATCGCCTCTTAGAACAAAGCCCCAAATGTGATATAACTTCTGATATTCGAACCCTTATGTTTCTATATTCACTGACGATTTCCCGCTTCTGCGGAACTTAATCGCTTCAGCGATACCACTTCTGCGGTCAAATGGTCGCTTCTGCGACTTTACAATAATTGGCGAGGACCGCTTCTATGGTCAATTTCTCGCACCAGCGAGACCGCGCGAGCCATGTCCGCCTCTGCGATTTCTCCCCAATTGCCCATCTCCGCTTTTGCGTACATGGGCTCGCTTCTGCGAGCCCGCACCATCGACCTTCCTTCCGCTTCTGCGGAATTTGACTGGACAGCCTCTGTCCGATTCTGCGACCTACTGGTCACTTCTGCGGGGCCACTTCTGCGGTTCCCCATCCGTAGAATCGAGAAAATCCCTGTTGCAACACACCAGCATCCCATTAACTTCAAACATTCTTCCTTAGACCCTCCGAAAACATCCCGAGGCCCCTGGGACCTCAACCAAAAATACAAATACACTCTAATTCATCACATGAACTTGTTCCAATCATAAAAACATACCCTCAAACACACGAATCATCAAATTAAGGAGGATTCAAGCCTAAGGTTCAACCAAAACTTCTAAAACCTACATTCTATCAAAAACCCGACCAAACGATGTCCAAATGACTTGAAAATTTGCAAACATATCCAAAATCACCTAAGGAAGCTACTGCAACCGTCAGAATTGCATTCCGAGCCCCGGATCAAAATCTCACCTATCGACCGGATTTCGCCAAAATTCCAACTTAGCCAATGCAAGCCTCTTTCTACACGGGACCTCCAAATTCAATTTCGATCGTTCCCCTAAGTCACAATCACCTCCCGAAGCTAACCGAATCACCGGAATTCGATTTCGAGCCCTATAACTATATGGTCAACTTTAGGTTGACTTTTTAGAAACAAGCTTCACTCTAAAAGGCTATATGCCTTATTTTCAACCAGAATTAATCTGAATTCACCTGATAGACTTTAACACAGGTATAACAACATGAAACAACATATAACGGGGAAACCGGGGGGGGGGGGGGGGGGTAACTCACGTGATGACGGACCGGGTCGTCATAACATCATAGTAACGGCAGAAGTCCTTCGCGAAAGGAAAGACGATAAGGTGTATAACTAATGCAAATGGGTATGCATAAAATGCGCAGTACCGAGGCGATGTATCTGCACTACAACACTACCCGCAGGATCGAGTTCAACATGGGCTGAAATTCACCATTTATCCCTAAAAGCAACGAGCATCGCTGCATTCATCTTGAAAATGACGTGTTCGAGAACGTCATCAGGTCGGTTCTTGAAATCTAACTTGACCCTCCCCGAACGTGGAATTATCTCATCCACAATTGGGAAATTCTCATCTTCTACCATGGTTATTCCTCTTCATGAGAAGGCATGTCCACAACCAACGCTATAAGGTCAATGGTTCCCTCAAGATTAGACGAAGAGCTAGTCATTTTTTTGATTATGTATATGAAAAGAAAGTGCAAAAGTGAAAGAGATGACAATGGCGGAAAACGCTAAAGGAATGGAGAAAATATAGGTGCAGGAAATTTCAAATGCCTAAGAAATACAACAACTCAAGTGAGGAATGCTCATCCCTATTTATAAGAATACTGACACCTTGATCGAAAAATCCAAACGCTGCCACATTAATTCCGAAATGAAGAGGTGTGAAAAACAACGTAACGTATTGGGAACATGCACCATAATGACGCATAATGAAATGGCGTTATTTTAAACTGACGTAACAGTCATATGTGACTCTTGAAGTGCCACGGCATCACCCCGCCATAAAAGGGTCACTCCTCGGTCAACATGCTCAGATTTCTCAAGTCGACGGGCTGAGGGATTAATTGTATGGTTCAAAATTTGATCGGAGTAATCTTGTCTAAAAAGGATAACTAAGAGTTGATTAGGCCGAGGTCACGCTTAAGGAATATTATATTGCCGAGCTGGGCATTTAAGGTCGAGGTCGAGCACTTAGATCGGCCCAAATGGCTAGTTTGGTAATAAGATATTTTAAATAAATATTCTACAAAATTTTCTCTACACTTGTATTTTCAGTTAGGTAGGGAAAATGTCTCATATAAGTAGGAATAGAGAGAGAAGAGAAGGATATGTAATATTCTATATGATAAGCTCTCCCTAGAAAAGTTGACTCTCAAGTAATTACAAATATTGTCTTTGCAAAAGATTTGATATTGTTGTTGGTCCCAAGCTTTCTCACATCATATTGTAGAAAGCTTTCTATTCCCACATTTGATTGCGTTATATCTTTGTCAGAGAGAGAATCATCCACCTCATTAAATATTTGGGTGAATCATTCTTTCTATTTACATTTATTGTCATTTATCGTATTTACTATTTGTCATTATTTCCCCATTTATTCGTAACAATGTCATTAAACACCCCATTAGCATTTAATAGCCTTGAATGCAGTTTTACATAATTGATGTCTATTAATCTCTGATCTAGGGTTCATTATATTTAACTATAATTTATCTATTATCATCTTATTTAATTAATATAATAAAAAGGGTTAACACTGCTAATGCCCAAAAAAAATCTAACAAATATTTGCAACTACTGAAGTCTTATGATCGTTCAAGACATAAAATTTTGCACTTTTAATTCAACTGACTGAACTCTTAAATAAATTATTTTAAAATTAAAAGAAACGTAAAATATGTTTGACGTTCCAAGCATAATAACAATTGCAGTCCAGGTATTCTTGCTACATTTAATTATTTTTAATGCGACTTATTTTCGTTAACGTTTTTTTAAACTTTGCAATAATTCTCTTGTCTGAACTTTTCTGCTATTGTATGGTTAGTAGTTAGTACTCACGTTATAGGAAAAGATGAAATTGGTAAAAATATCTCTTAATTACTTTTTATTCACGTAGAAAAGACTAATAGATCGGACCTCCTGAATTTGGCGAGTTTTATTTAAAACACATCTGAATTTTATACTGATCTAATTATGGCCTACTAAACTTGACAAATTGATAGTCTCGACCAACCTAGACATTAACAATCCATGGAAGTGTGGCACACACACTATCCCGTGGAATTTCTACATGACATTTTTAAAAATAACTTTTTTATCGTTTTAAGTCCCTCAATTATTTGAATCATTTTTTCGTGTCATATTTGTAAAAAACAAAAAATTGGAACACTTATTTTGGCTATAATTTATTTTATTTGGTGTTCTAATCAAGTTAATTTTATATGTTTACCAAAAAAATATAGCTAGAACAAATCATTATTGTATCTAGAAGAAAAAAATTAACAAAATACGCAATTGGACCTCCATTATTTTGGTTTTTTTTTTGGGGCTAAACATTGAAGTTTCAATCAACTTTGTACGAAAGAAAGAAACACATATTTTTTTCTTTTTCTAGAAAATACACTGCTTGAACTCCATTATTTGGCTAAAATGATAAAACTTCAACTAAGTTTTGCAGATTTAGCTAACAAAAAATACACAATTCAAAGGAAAAAGCTTACAATTGAAATAAAATATGCAATTTATATATTAAAATAAACAAGGAAAAGCACAGTTGAAACAAATAAATTATTGTATTTGATTATATGATAATTAATACATTAAAAATACCCCAAATGAAAGTTGAGTTTTTATTTTTTTTCTTCCCTCTCGCACTCCTAAAAGAGAGAGTATTCATATTCTTTGCCACATTAATGTTTTGGAGGTCGATGTTATCAAATTATCAAGTTCAGGGTAATAAACCTAAAATAAAATCAAGTATGCAATGAATAAAAATTGTCAACTTCACGGGGTACTGATCTATTTTGTCCAAATTTCTTTAGTCTTATGGACCTTTTGAATATAGAGGACATTTGGGGTGTGTTTGGTAGGAAGGAAAATGTTTTCCATGGAAAATGTTTTCCTACAAAATGTTTTCATGGAAAATGTTTGATTTTATCACTTATTTTCTCTTGTTTGATTGGTAAGTGGAAAACATTTTCCGAAAAATATTTTCTATGTTTGGTTAGAGAGTAAAAAATAGTTTTTTAGAAAAATATTTTTTTTGCAACTCTCCTACCCCTCCCCCTCCCACCTCCCCCACCTCTCCCCTTCCCGAAGTCTCTAAAAATTGACACAATCTAAAGGAACTAATGTGATGCTTTACTTTTTAACGCAAAAATCGCGTATTTTCGAATCGGTAAATTTATAATTTCTAAACCCGTAAACTTTCGAACTCATAATTTTGGAACTTGTAAAATATTGAGCCTTTAAATGATAAATAATAAAATTAAAAACTGAAAAATATATTTTAAAATTTTTTGGGGGGGCATTGTAACACCCCGCCGAACACACAGCAGCGGCGGTGCCGGCCGTGCCACCGAACACACAGCAGTGACACGCAGCCTAAGGAATTGTTACCCTTGGGTATAGGAGCATGGGGGGAGGGGGTAGGGGTGGGGGTGGGTGGTGCAGAAAAATAAGAAAATAGAAATTTAAAATTATAGAAAAAAAATTAAGGTAAAAGAAATCTTTTTTGCGGGGTGGGGTGGAGGGGTAGTAGGGCGGATGGTAAAATAAACAAGTAGAAACACACTTGAAACAATAAATTATTGTATTTGATTATATGATAATTAATACATTAAAAATACCCCAAATGAAAGTTGAGTTTTTATTTTTTTCTTCCCTCTCGCACCCCTAAAAGAGAGAGTATTCATATTCTTTGTCACATTAACGTTTTGGAGGTCAATGTTATCAATTTATCAAGTTTGGGGTAATAAAACTAAAATAACCAACCAAACATGGGAAAATTGGAAAATATTTTCCAGAAAATGTTTTCCTTCATACCAAACACACCCTTGGATTAACTTTTAAGATGGTCAAATTAATTTTTAAGCCTTTCTTTTAGCTTTTTTCAATGTTCTACAAAGTTCAAAAACACTTAAACTAACCTAAAAACTGCTTAAAAATAAGTAAAAAATAATAAGTTGAGCAACCCTAATTTATTATTTTTTGGCTTAAAAACTATTTTACTAAAAAATCATTTTTTTAAGCCAATAGTCAAGTGAACTAAAAGTGCTTAATTTTTGTAAGCTCAAAGCATATCTGCTTCAGATAATATAATAAAGAAACGAAATACACATATCTCAAAGTTAAGGGACCATTTGAGAAAAATATAAAACCCTCAAAATGGGCCGTACTATATACTTATAGTTTGATTTTGGGTTCAATTCTCTCAAATTTACAAAAGGAGTACGCCTCCCTTTCCTCTCGCTAATATACACAAGTGAGACAGCAATTGACAGAGAGCTGTGAGGCGGACATAACAATGGCGGACGATGATTATGATATGGACGGAGGGTTAGTAACCCTTTCTTCCTTTTATTTTACTGAATTTTTTTTATTCTTATTTGGCTTATTATGCGCAATACAATTTTATCGCTTCTTTTTTACTATCTGTATTTTCAGTTTAAAGATTCTTCCTTTTTGGTATATTTGACTGATTGTATGTGAATATTAACTTATTTTAGGGTTTAGGGCTTCTAATTTCGTGTCTTAACCATTTAGGGTTTGTCTGGTTTTTGTTTAGCACAAGAGATCTTTGCCGGTGCTGACTTGGATCTCGGGTGACGGAATAAGGCGGCCAGAAGTCTTGTTTTATGGTTCAGGGTTTATAATATTTGGGTTTTAACTTACGAGTTGTCTAGCTTGTTCTAGGGTCTAGGCTTTATGAATTTGGGTTTTAGCCTTTCAGAATTTTAAAGTTATTTTCTTTGAATTTTATATTACCATTCTTTTGGGTAGGTCTTGAAGTATATATTGAGACCAGTTCTGCTGAAGTTGGCACAAATGGATATAGCCATTTTGGTTCTAATTGATACTGTAAAGTTCTTATAGAACCTGAAATCTTGTTTTTTCTTCCTCTCATCTTCTTTATTTTGCCTGGCAAGTTTCACAGATTTTAAGTAATCAAATAAAGGTGTCCCCTTTGTTAAGTACTTAAGCTTTTAATGTGATTGGTTTTCAGAATTTAATTTTCGGACGAGGCTTTTCACACGAGCTGACAGAAGTTTTCGGGTTGACTCTTATTGTGAGACATCATTAGAAATAATCTCTTATGAAGATTAGACCCACACGTCTGGAACATATACAGATAAAAATTAATTAAACATATAAGGTGTCACCTCTCTAAAGTTTAAGCGGCAATTCACAGTATTCAACTACAAGTATCTATGTACTGTTGGAAGAGTCTATTCTTATAACCACCTTGTTGGATAAGACGGGATACCCTTAGAGAATTAGGAAGACTGAAGGCTCCCCTGTAACGGATCTACCACTAAGTTGCACTTATTCTGGATTGCTGCTTAAATGGATCATTTGTGCCGGTTTGAGATTATTGTGAAATTTAGCTGATTAGTTCATTTAGGGTAGCATGGCTGATAATATACTTTGTCGTCGATCAACTATTTTGAAAAAAATGTATGCATAAAGTTTACTGCGTTCTAGAGGACTTTCACATGAATGGTAATGGGAATGGACAACCAGCAGTGCTGGAGGTTAAGGTCATGATGTTCGCAGAAGCTTCCTATTTTGCTCAAGAAATGCTTTGTATTAATAAAGTGGAAATATTTTGAAAGAATTTATACAGTTGATATTTCCCAAAAAATAAAATAAATTGCAGCAAACCTTCTGCATGAATATTGCTATATATAGTGCATGCTAACACAAGCTGTGGAGATTTTTACTGTTCATGTTCTAGCCCAGAAAGATCCCTAGTCCCTACCATATGCATTGACAGGGCATTGACAGCTATTTTTGTTGTTAAACCATTTGTTACTGGTGTATTTATTTTTTGTTTTCTGATTTGGTGGGTGTGAAGATGAATTACATTGGATTTCGTAAAGGCCATTGAGTATTTACTTATTAGGCATTTGTCTGTCTACATTTGTGCAGATACGTGGACGAGCCAATAGAACCTGAGCCTGATGTAAGATGATTTCTCCTCCTTGTACTCATTATAGGTATGTGATTTTTTTTATTTGTGCTTGATGAAGCATATTGCATTTTTTGGAATAACTGACAGGAAGGAGCAGAGATTGAAGAAGATAATGGCAACAATGAGGACATACCAGACCCCCTATTGGGTGAAGGTGAGGAGAAAACAGAGCAAGAGCCGGTGGAGCGACCTCGGAAGACGTCGAAGTATATGACAAAATATGAACGTGCTAGAATCCTGGGCACTCGTGCACTCCAGATCAGGTCCTTTTGTTTTTTCCCAGCTTTGCATTATTCCCAAGTTCGTATTTTAAAGTTTGAAAACTTGTGAAGCCAAATGCAATTTTTTTGGTAATATGGTGAGTTCTTTTTTCCTTGAGCAGCATGAATGCTCCTGTGATGGTTGAGTTGGAGGGGGAAACTGATCCACTCGAGGTGAGCCTCTTTTTGTTATCTTCCTTCGGACTTATGCAGACAATGTCTGTTTGGTGAAGTTTCTAGATTACCTGATGTCTTTTTCGTTAATGTTCATTTATGTTAAAAGATTGCAATGAAGGAGCTCCGAGAGAGAAAGATACCATTCACCATTCGTCGTTACCTGCCTGATGGAAGGCAAGGCTTCCTTTGTCTTTAAGCATCTGTTTTTATTTCTTTACCATTTATTGCCTCATCCTCTTCCTACCTAAGTTTAATTATCTTTTCTTGGTATTGTATTAGTTATGAAGATTGGGGAGTCGATGAATTGATTGTTGAGGATTCATGGAAGAGACAAGTCGGAGGAACTTAATGCTTGAAGTGCTTCCTTTGCATGCAGGGTTGTGAGGAGTCTAATCTGTTGGTTTTGGTTCTCATACTCCACCAAATTATTGCGAAGTTAATATTAACAATGTTATCAATGTATTAAGGAAAACTCAAGTGCTTATTCATATCGGTTGTGTGATATTGCAAGTTCTAATGGGTATGTACCTAGTAGGGCTCTAAAACTGGGCAGGCATTGCTTGGTTTTTGTATGAGATGTTTGTTAGTAAATGGAAAAATGGAGTACTGACTCTCAGCACTTTGTAGAAGAGAGTTGCCTTGCAACTTTGCATGTCATATCTCTGGTAAGATTTCTTAATGTTCCCCCAATTCTCTCTTAAGCTTCTAAAGACTACCTAAATAGCTCTCCTAGGCATTGTGTTTGACATTGTAGTTAAATCCATAAATCTCATCTCATTTCAGAATATTGACAAGGAAAAAAGAATTCCAATGATAAAAAGAGTAGATTCCTACCCATTGATTGACCCTTTTGTTTTCTCCTCTCATCCACTTGAAAAAACAGCATTACACGGATTTCGATGCAACCATCGTAAGAACTTGAAGGGCAAAAAATGATTATGTACAAACATGAAAACTCTACAAAGTACCCATTTTAGAGTCTGGACATCTTTGGCATATCCATCAACAGCGCCTTTGCCAAAGAAATAAGGTTCACTTTATTTCTCTCGTAGTACATTCTCTTGCCGCCAAATTACATAGAAGAAATAATTTTACTGCTACATTATATGTAAATACGAATTATTTTCTTAATAATATTGTATGTGACAAACAAAGCAGTCATCAAATCACCAAGAAGTTGCAGAAAATATGAAAGTAGATCACATCTCATGATACACAAATAGTCGGAAACCATAAGCTCTCCGCCAACGGCACCAAAAAGTGATCGGTACGGATTCAACCCTTGGGAAGAGTGGGCGCTAATAACCTTTACCCGATAGTGGATTCAGGGTCAAATTCCTCAGGGAGCTAGTTATGGGAGTCGAGTATTTGCGAAGTCTAGGAAAGTGATTTAGCTCCTAATTTTTGCTTATAACATTTTTGGATTTTTCTATTGTTTGACAACTAAATATTATCAACTACAACTATAAGCTAAAGTATACTAAATAATGATGCTATTTGTATGCAATAATAGATAAAGCACTAGGGTCGTAGCGCTCGCCTAGGTGATTAATTAACGGGTGTAAAATTCTAATGTAAGGATGACAATATAGGATATATGGATAACCGTTGCACTTAGCACTCACTCTCGCACCGCTCGGTAGAGAGAGTAATTTTGCCCAATTGACTCTCTCCAGACCAATTGGGTAGGCTAATTTGCCCAAGCAACTAATGGTTCAAGTAGGGTAATTACTCTCTCGAGGTTTAACTCGTTACTTGGGACTACCATTCTCATGGGTCCATCCCAAATCCTTGTTGGGCTAATTATGAGGTCATAGACTCTCTTTCTCAAGTAGAATCAAGACCCACTAAGCTAGACTTAGTGTTTGCAACCACCAAATCCAAGTGAAAACATACAATTAACCCAAATACCAAACAACCACAATTATCCAAACATTAAGCAAAAATACCCATTAATTACCCACACTAGGGTTGAGCCACAACCATAGCTAATGGGTTTAACTAGACATGGAAATAGTAGAAGAAATTGACATAATATTAAACTACAATGTTAAACCACTTGAATCCACGCTAATACTATGAGAAAATTGCCTAAAATAGGCTAATACAAGTTTTCTCGTGCTCACCTGCTAAGATAGAATCTAATCCTTAACCTAAAAAATATGTTCTATTTATACTACACAGGAAAAACCGGACAAAAATACCCCTGAGGGTCTGTTACGGACCATATAGAAATGACATGCGACCGCGTAGGGTAATTGGTCTTCAATTTCTGGCTTCTGAACTTGAGGACGTGGACCGCGTACAAATATCACGCGGCCACATGTGTCAAGTGATGCGGACCGCGTAGAATTCTGTGCGGCCGCACAAGACAATTGATGCGGACCGCGTAACTACGAGTTGCGGCTGCACTGTGTAAATTATCGTTTCAACGGCTCTCTGATCTTTCATCCACGCGGACCACACTGATTTGGTGTGTGGCCGCGTGGAATTTTTCCTTAGAAAATTCATTCTCTGATCATCTTCTTTGTGGACCGCGTGGAAATGGATTGTGGACCGCGTGGATCTTCTTCATAAACTGGTTCTCTGAACTTTTCTGCCCGACCACAAGACAAAACAGTGCGGACCGCGCAGCTAGGGCTGGCACTTGTCTATTCTCTTAACCTTCGTGTGCGGCCGTATGACAAAACTGTGCGGTCCGCACATGTCTCTTTTTTCCAAGTTTCAGTTATCTTCTGGCGCTTGGCAGGTTTCACTCATTTTTGAGCCGATTTGTGATATTCATCATCTAGTCGCTCAAACCTGCAATCAAACCCAACTTATAAGTAATTCAGAACTAATCAAGACCAATTTATGCACAAAGCTTATGTAAGAATGGGTATAAAACATGCATAATTCACGGTTATCATTGCTTCAATGAGATTTCCGTAAGGCCAATTCTCTACGCTCTTATGATACCAGGTGGTGTTTATGGCTGAAATGAATACAACAATGATTGTCTATGGTTGGTTGTGTGACATATGGTTGTCTAGGTATACACTAATGTTCAACAGTTCAAAGATATCAGATCTACCGATTGACCGAGTATATCCGACATATGCTCACTACGGAAAGTTCAAAGGGAAACCTACTTATCCAGATGCAATTAATCCTTACTTGCAAATCACACAACTTTCATCTATGTTCAGTCTTGTTATAGTCATTACCATTCATGCGGGGGATTGCTGAAATTTAAGCCATTGGGCTTTAAAGACTAGAAGTGTGAATTGGGAAATTGTGAGAAATAAAATGGAGGGAAATGAAAATTTTGGAAAATTTGAATCAAGTGAGCTTTGTCAAATGAACTTTGTCCCTCATTGGTGAGGGACAACTATACTTGTGTGTATAAATATAGGATCACTTCTTAGAGCTCTTAAAGGAGTTGAAGAGAATGAAGCCTTGCGCCGTCGTCGTCGCTCGACTCAACTTTGGCTTTGGATTTGGATTTGGATTTGTCAAATAATCGATGAGATTAATTTTTTGACCAATTTTATTTAATTAATTAATTTAAGAATTAATTAAGTGCAAGTCAGTTCATTAACGAAATTAACTGGAATCCAAAATGCTGAACGTTGGTTTCCCTTTTGTACACATTATGAACCGACACCTCTTTCTTTCAAATATGTTCACATTATGAACGTATATCACACCCCTTCCGACAATTGCCTATAAATTTCGAGCCATGGCTTCCTTTTGACACACTGAAAAATTATAGAACTTCCTTCTGAAAATCTTGCATTCTACTTTGCAGTTTCTCTTCAAATTCGTAAGTGTGATTTTGCTCCGTTCTTTGAGTTCGTTGGTATCCTGCAGTTTGTATTGACATTGTTGCAGGAAGGTTTATTCTGTTTTATCCTGGGAGGATTTAATCCATTACCTTGGCAACTTGTGAGGAGGTTAAAATTCCTTAAGGACGCACAAGGAAAGTGTGGACTCGAAATATTTTTTATCGTTTACAGGTTTTCAGTTTCTTCTAACAGTTTTCTAATTTATGTTTTAACACAGTAGCGACAACATCTTCTTCTTGGATTTTGGACTCCCCCTTTTGTTACTCTCTCTTCTAGTATTTGTATAAAATACTTTCATTTCCCATCGCTCCTTAACCCGAGTCCCTCCCCCCTCCATCTTTTGAATATCCTGTGGAATAATCCTCTAAGTATCGAACCAGCTGTACGAGCCTCATGAGTGCTCGACTTGTCCATAGCCGGACAACTTGTCTGTGTGTTGCTTCCTAAATGTGACTTCGGCTTGGCAAACCCCAGGTGTTCTCCCTTAAGTAGACTTGTTTTGATCAGATTTTGACTCATACAATAGTATATTTGAATCTCTTTAACGAGAGCGAGATATTCGCGCCTTAGTGTGAAAATACATCATGTACAAAGTTGAATCGAATAAGTTTAGAAGACTCCACAATGAAAACGTATATGATTGAAAGAAGAAACTATGACCAATCTCTCATTAATGGACTCAACTACAACTGTGAACTCATTCCTGAAATCATGAGTACAAATATAAAGTCATTGCTCAGCTCTTTTGACTTTTATCCATTTATTAGTTAGGGCTAAATATTTGGTCTTCAGTGAATGTTTGGGAGATAAGGACCGAGTAAATGAGAACAACGGCAAACAAACTCATAGCTATAGATATTCAAACTAGCGGTAATTAATTTGGTGTAAGCTAAGAACAATTAAAGTTTAAATCTTAGCAAAAATTAAAAAAATTAAAGTGATTTCTTCTCATCTTTCTTAAATTTGGCAAGCAGAGTCGATTAATCGCAGTGGCGAAGCTAGGAAATTTAATAAGGGTATTAAAAATTTGAACACCCTTTTTCAGTGAGCTATGCAAGGGTGTTCAAAATCTATTTTTAATCAATAACAAGTAATATTTTACCTTATATGTAATATAATTTTTCGCCGAAGGATGGTCAATTGACCACCCTTCCACCAAAGTAGCTTCGTCCATGATTAATCGTATAGTGCATATACTTCAGGGTTAAAAAAAATTCAATAGTTTAAACCTTGTTACAATCATATTAGTACGTACTCAATAGAATAGTTGAGGTATGCATGAGATAATCTCGAGCACTAATACACTCAACTATACAAAATATATTAATTTTCCTCAGTTTTACACTCATATTCTTGAAGTATAATAGCGTATATATTTTTTTGTTTTTTGGTAACAGCGTATAATTCATAAAAATAGTCAAAATTAGAGGTGTAAATTTCAATATTTTTCTCTAAATATTTTTGTAAGTGTGAAAACCTACCAATTTCAACGTTGAAGCTCTATTAAAATTGAGGATAAATACCTAGATGATTTGCTAATAGAGCATAAATAGCCCCAAAGTATAATATACGGTAACACTATGTCATATAAATTTATATAATTCTTTAATATATATATATAGTTTCCACCATTTCCTTTTGAATTACTCCCTCCATTATTTTTTACTTGTCACATTTTCTTGCTCATGCCCTTTGTGAAAATATTAATTAAAATATTAATTTATTATTATTCTTATTCTTACTATATTAATCTCTCTATATATTTATCATAGTAAGATTAAAGGTGAAAAAAATAATTGATTCTTTTTAAATTTTCTAAAATGATAAGTATTTATGCCTAACAAGGAACACGAGATATGTTTGTTTTCATTAGGACCACTCTGTTTTAGAGATGTGCTGTCAATTTTTACCTACGGTCTTGGAGATTATATCAGGGAGCTCGGAACCGAAATAATATTGAATAAAACAAAAAATACCAAAATAAACCAAAAAAAAAAAAAATTACGAAATTACACATTTCGCAGTTTTATACTGCGAAATGTATTAAATTTTTTTTTTTTTGAAAAATAGGCGTTAGTGTAAAAGAATAATAATTTTTTTTTTTAAAAATAAGGCATTTCGCAGTACAATACTGCGAAATGCCCATTGTTATATCCGCACTCTTCTTCCTCTACACCACTCTCACTCTTAAACAATCTCTCCCAAATTTCTTGTCGGCCACCCCCCAAATTCTCTCTAATTTTTTGCCAAAATTTTGATTTCGAAGTCCCACCCGTCCCCTTCAAGTGCAACACAAATGGGGCCCACACGAAGATACTGTTGGACACGAATTCGGTAACAAAATTTCAGTTTTACAACTTTAATTTGAGGTATTTGAATTAATTTTATTTTATAAATTATTAGAAAATATGTTAATGTTGGTATATTTATTGTTTTAGTATTACTTTAATATGTTATTGTATATCATGTTAGCGTAGAGCCTGTTAGCGTAGAGCCTGTTAGCGTAGAGCCTTGTAGCGTAGAGCCTTATTAAATTTTAGCGTAGAGCCTTATTAAATTTTAGCGTAGTCTTTTAGTATGAAAATATTAAAATTGAGATTTAGAATAATTAATCATTATTATGTGGTCCGGGCCTCAAAAATCAAGCCTGGAACCTTTAAACAACCGCTATATTAAATTATACGTAATTTAATTAATTAAGTTAACAAAATTATGAAAATATTAAAATTGAGATTTAGAATAATTAATCAATATTATGTGGTCCCGGGCCTAAAAACTCAAGCCCGGAACCTTTAAACAACCGTTATATTAAATTAAACGTAATTTAATTAATTAAGTTAACAAAATTATGAAAATATTAAAATTGAGATTTAGAATAATTAATCATTATTATGTGGTCCCGGGCCTCAAAAATCAAGCCTGGAACCTTTAAACAACTGTTATATTAAATTAAACGTAATTTAATTAATTAAGTTAACAAAATTATGAAAATATTAAAATTGAGATTTAGAATAATTAATCATTATTATGTGGTCCCGGACCTCAAAAATCAAGCCTGGAACCTTTAAACAACCGTTATATTAAATTAAACGTAATTTAATTAATTAAGTTAACAAAATTATGAAAATATTAAAATTGAGATTTAGAATAATTAATCATTATTATGTGGTCCGGGCCTCAAAAATCAAGCCTGGAACCTTTAAACAACCATTATATTAAATTAAACGTAATTTAATTAATTAAGTTAACAAAATTATGAAAATATTAAAATTGAGATTTAGAATAATTAATCATTATTATGTGGTCCCGGGCCTCAAAAATCAAGCCTGGAACCTTTAAACAACCGTTATATTAAATTAAACGTAATTTAATTTAAACGTAGTGCCTATCAATGTAGTTTGTTGCCCCATAGCCAACTTGTTGAAAGCACTTCAATGCATGTGGGCACGGTATGTGGTAGATGGTCCATTTCCACACGAACATAACCTTCTATTTTCATTCACCGTATGTACATTATTCCCACGGTGTCCACGATTACCTGTCTTAACTTCGAAAACACCTTGTTCATTGTCGTACTGAAGATAAGAATGCCACTGTGCTCGTTTCCTGTACTTTTCGAATCTTTTCATGGGTATTGGCATAAATTCAATACCTCTATCCAACAATGACGATGCAGCTGCATGCCTTTCAACAAATCTCTCTGCACTCTATTTGAAAGTCATGCGGACCATGGCAGTGACAGGCAGTCCACGGGCAGATTTCAACAAGCCATTAAATGACTCCGACACATTCGTGGTGAGGGCTCCCCATCGTATGCCACCATCAGCATGCAATGTCCACATTTGAGTGTCATGTTGCATCAACCAACTATAGGCTCGTGGTTCCAACTGCCGGATTGCTTCCATGCACCTATTGAATTTACATAGTTGGTGCTCAGTTGCAGCCATCCACATTAAGTCATGCAACGCCTTGTCAGGAAATCTCTTTTGAAAATTGGCCTTTAGGTGCCTCACACAGTAACGGTGGTATGCATGCGGTGCCTGCCATTCAGGCAAGTGACATACAGAACTTAAAATACCACCGTGCCGATCAGAAATTAGACAAATACCTGAACGCTGTTTCACAACGTGTTGCTTCAAGTGGTTCAAGAATTGCGTCCACGTCTCTTCACTTTCGTTCGCACAAATGGCAAAAGCTAGTGGAAATATTTGGCCATTGGCATCTATAACAACTGCAATCAAAAGCTTAATATCATACTTTCCATAGACATGAGTACCGTCTATGGAAATTACAGGACGACAATGCACAAAACCATCTATTGCTGGTTTAAATGACCAAAATAGATAGTTGAATATAAATTCCGGTCTGCCGGGACTTCGCTCGTGCCTCCATTCAACAATAGTACCGGGGTTAAATTGTTGCAGCGCAGCCATGTACCTGGGAAGATTTGAAAAGGACTTATCCCAATCGCCATAAATTAGTTCAAAGGCACGTTTGCGACCGAGATATGCCTTTCTTTTACTTATAGTACAACCATACTCCTTGTGGACAGCTGTAATACACTCTTTAATCTTAAATATAATAGACACTTCCAAAAATGGAACCAAAATAAGGGAAATCAAGTCAACATCCAGGTTGAAGTAGTTCTCATTGAATGTGTCCATTTCACATCTATGATCGCTAATAAATTTACCAACTTTCCACAAACCAGATTTTTTCTTTGTAGCACGAAGCATCCAATGACAACCCAAGAACCACCTGCGACATACAGCCTTGTATCTATCCCTAGTTGACTAAGTTATCGTCATCTCACGACACTCCCTTATGCTATAGATTTTTACAGCCCTAACTAGGCGAGCTTTGTCGGGGAAATACATGCCCTTTGTAACAACACCTGGTCTACATTCATCCCACATCTTCGATCGTAATTCATCATAATCCCTTGTCAATGCATCAACATTAGGCATGGCAGGCAAATTATCCAGGTATGGAATATTTCTCTCATGAAAAGGCACGTGGGATTCATACACTCTTCGTCTAACCGGGAGGGGAAGGAGGAACATGCTCTCTAGTCAAATCAGGCTCCACATTCACTTCCTCCTCGTCATCGTCACCCTCCACATCATCACCCTCCTCACGGAAGGGTGTCTCATCACCAGACTCATCCACATTGTTATCGTAATCACTATCATCCTCCTGACTCTGCGCATCTGCTAAGTCACGAGTAAAAACATCGTGTACGGGCAACTGTGTTAGTCCAGGAGCTTCAAGAATCTCGTTTTCACTGCATATAACCAACAAAAATTTAAGTATCCTAATCGTATTGTCTTGAAATTTAAATGTACATATCACTACATCACTATACTTACATCTCGCATTGTCTTGAAGTTTCATGCTGGCTTTCTTGAGGTTGGTGATAACTACCAGAGGGACCACCGTGCTCCAATACTGCAGATTTTTGCAAATTCCAACTAGGGACGTCGTCATAATTTGTCAAATTCAAATCCGGACGGTACACCCTATGAAAAGTAGAACTATAAATACAAATCCAAATAAAACATCAAGAAAAAGATTTCACTAAATTTAAGTTTACCAGTCGTCTTGTTGATTATACGAAGTAGTAACATTATTTTCTGGCTCCTCATTCGCCTGTGGTGACAAATTCAAATCAAGAGAACCTCTTCCATCTCCAACATGTCCGCCTAATGCTCCTCCAAAATAACCATCCGATGAATGTGGGTTATCACTTATACGCACTCCCTCATTACTACTAAGGTCTTCAACCTTCACATACATTTCTAATAATTTTATTACAATGTATTCTCTATATTCGTCCGGAACCCACAAAAAATCTCTAAGACTTTCATCATCGTCAATGTTTAACTCAGAATAATAAGCAAACCCATGCGGAGTCACTGCATAAGGAAATCTTCCGGTTACTTTAATGCTAACCGAACGCCTCCGCTCACTCATTTTTTACGTAACAACGATACCAAAGTATCGTACTGCATATTAAGCGGCAATTTAACATGACACTGTGGAGGAGAGCTATACCTCACTGAGTTATTATCCACAATAACCTCACCCCCCAATACAATGAAACCCTCATTTTGGCAACTTGAGACATTATAAAAAATGGATTGATAAGGAGAAGAGAGAAAAACCGAAATAATTTGCGTTGATAGAGTTTTGATGAAGTTCAGTCGTCTATAAATAATGAAATTTTGAGAATCAAATTCGCACTACAAAACTACGAATTATGAGTTTTAATTAAAAAGTGGGCCCATTTGCAGCCTATTTCGCAGTTTTGTATTGCGAAATAGCCTATTTCGCAGTACAATACTGCGAAATAGGCCACTTTTTTAAAACATGGCCATTTTTTAAAAATAAAAATAAAAATTGACATTTCGCAGTATAAAACTGCGAATTGCACTAACGGCCGTTAGTGCAATTCGCAGTTTTATACTGCGAAATGCTTAATTGTGTAATTTTGTTTTTTTAGTTTATTTCGGTATTTTTTATTTATTTTACTATTATTTCGATTCCGGTGCCAGACCTCTAATTTATGTTATAATAATAATGAGTTTTTTCCCACCTACAATAATGAGATTTGTACTTGAGATATTAATTACCAGCCCATTCTCACCAACTACTAAAATTTATTTCTCTTAAATACTATAGTTATATTTATTACTCTTTCGTTTCATTTCTGTTTCTATATTTTGATTGGCACACGTTTAATAATACTAGTATTAGAATACGCGTGTTACACATATATTATATCAATGAAATATATATATATATGCTAAAATTAATAAAATAATATTTAGAATATATAATTATAATTCAATTTTTTTTAGGGTGAATCAAGACTAATACAAAGAAAATTACTAATGATTTAGCTTTTGCAGAAAAATTATCAAATCAATAATGTAACGTTTTATTAGATTAAGCCAATTAATCCGAAGAATTTTTTATTTATTGTAGATGTATTTTTCTACCATAGATTCCTTTTTTTTTTTTTAACTTTCTGCATGATTAGAAATAGAAGGACCAAACTCTTAATTAGATAGATAATACAACTAATTGATATGTAATATATTCACACATTCACATTAACTTTATTGCTATTTGATTTAGTCTTAAAAAGATTTAATTTATTATAACAAAATAATAAAACAAATAGACAAATAGCTGGAAATAAATTTTTTTTTAACAATCTCTAACATAAATTAAAAAGGAAGAGACATACATGGAAATAAACGTTATTCCCAACTATTCAAACTTACGGCTTTTCTACCCGACTAGTCTTACGGTACGTGCTTTGCGCGTGTACCTGTATTAGTAAATATATAATTTTTAAATATTACATAAATATTATGTTTCAGTTATTGAATATTGCGCGTGTACCTGCAAAGTATGCCAGGCGCATTTGCTGACCCAAAGAAAGTAATTATATTCTCACTGCAAACGCTCATATAATATTAAGTCCTAGAAGGACAAAGTCTATGGTACGCTTAAAGCATATAGACAAATCAGTTTCAAATAAACTTCTTGACAAAGAAGATGAGCAAATGATCAAAATGATCATAATAAAGGAGGCAAGTGATCTAGAAGATCACATGACATAACACTCCATAATATCTCATGAGAGATTCAGGTACCTCAATATATGAATGAGAAGGCTCAATGTTATGTCATTACGAAAATACATTGAAACTGATATAAAATCTTTGTCGACGTCAACCTTTAAGAAGCTAGTGTACAAGATCGGGATGCGAAGGCTTAAGGATGTGAATTGATGCTCTCATCGGGGGAGTTAATGTGCGTTGCACTCTTTTTCCCTTACAAGGTTTTGTCCCACTAAATTTTCCTTGCGAGGTTTTTAACGAGGCAACCAAAAGGCGTATTGTTAGATATGTGTACTCTTTTTCCTTCTCTAGATTTTTTTTTCCATTGGGTTTTATTTTATTTAAGGTGTTAACGAGACACATTATCATTGAATAGACATTCAAAGGGGAGTGTTATGAATATAATTCTATTTGGAGTGAATGTCTATCTTGTGGAGAGTTTTACTTTGTGACTAAGTCATATTTCTCCTATAAATAAAGGGGTCTTACCCCATTGTAAATCATCCCAAAATTCAATAAGAATTCCCTCTCTCTCTTTCTCTGCAATATTGTTCTTGTTCTTTTATTATTTTATAACATTATTAGAATTATAAGTTCCCCAAAGTAAGAAGAATGAATGTGAAACGTATTTCTATTTGAAGTTGTTGTCGGATACACAAGGAAAAGAAACATAATATTACTTCTATTTCTCCAAATAATACCTACTTTAAAGTCCTTAATATTAGGACTTCTTACATAATTCAAATAAGGAAAGATTTAATTAAAAAAATTAATTAATTTTAAAGTCCGATATATTAGGATAATAACTAAATTATAATTTTGTATAATATAAATTTTATTTTTAAAAGATAAAAAAAGAGCTAAGTACCTTAACGTTAATATTCTTAATGATCTTTAAAGTCATAAATGTAGATCCAAATAAATAATTATATAAGGTAAAAACTTAATGATCTTTAAAGTCATAAATAATCGGACTTCCAACACAAACTAAATAGGAAAAGATCTAATAATCATAATTTTACGTAATTTCAAACTTCTAAATATTAGCAAAGTCATTAAATGATTATTTTGTTCAGTGTGAACTCTAATTTAAATGACTAAAAAAGACGAACGACATTTCACTAAGGTTTTTGTGCTATTAATATAGTATAGATAATTAAGCAACTATCCATGTATAGTATTGGATTATGTTTTTAATTTTTTTTACTCACTTGAAGGAAATAAAATTTTAATATATCAATTTTGTAATGATTGATGAAAAAGCACGATATGTTGAACTTCAAAGAGCAAGTTCACATAATTCATATAATTGAATTATAGTTAGTTTGGCAATTCAAATAAGGAAAGGATTTATGTATAAATCTCTTTCTTTATTTCTAAATATTAATTTTCACCAAAGTTAAATAAGAAATTTTTATTTAATTTTAAAGTATTACAGATTAGGAAACTAAATTTTAATATTAATGAGCTTTAAATAGGGAAGTTTGTATAAAATAAAATTTAAATTTCTTTTAGATATTTAGGATTCTCTATACAATTCAAATAAAAAAAAGCAGAGTTGTAGTTGATTTCAATGTCTAAGATATTAGGAAATAATTAAATTACTATTTTTAAAAGTAAAAAAGGCAAGCGAACAATATTTCGCCGAGGGCATCCGTGCTTTTAATATAATATAGATAGATAAAGAATATTTTTGAATATCATGATATAACATACATAAAATATCTTTAAATTTTGTGGTCTTAAATATGACATATTATTCCCATAAAGGAGTGTCATGAAGGATAAAACATATATATTAAAACGTTACATTTACTAAATATATAAAGGTTCTTTTTCAAAAATAAAATTTATAAAAAATAAGTAAAACATATAAATAGAAACGAAAAAATATTTATTAATAGTTTGAACCCATCTCTTTATCTTTATCTCAATATTGTAGAGCCATAGTTGTATAATTCATTTATTATATTTCATGAAGAAGATACATTTTATTTGCCCATACATATAAGTTTCATGAAAATATAGAAGTTATTATTATCACGTCTTGAGCTTCAAATTTACTTCAAATTTATGGTCCAGCGCGAAACTTTATCTCAGTGCTAAAGTCAAGATATATATGTGTTATATATATATATACAATATATGTGAATTATTTTATTCATAAATTAAGTCCCTCCAGATTTTTTCAGGATGGGTAGAAAAGGAGAAATTAAATTACTATATACAACGCATAGATCACATGAATATGACAATGTTGAAGATGGCATTAATGATGTGTCTTGTCCTATATGAATATTATATACCGATTTAAAATTAACGTTTTAATTCAATTCCAAATATCATGTTTCGGTCAAATTAGTAATTACAGTCAAACTTTTTTATAACAATATTATCATCTCGATATTTTTCAGTTACTATAGTAAAATACTGTTATGAAAAATTATAACATAATATAAGGTAAAAAATTTGTTCCAAGAAAAAAACTTATAATTATAAATATAATTAATAATGAGGATTAAGTAGGTTTTCGTGTGTGAAGAAGTGCTCTTATTATTTTACTAAGTAGGATTATATATTAGATACGATAAATACTAAGGAATTAAAACGTAAAACGTGCAATCATATAAAATGCCAAAAAAATCAAAATGGTTGGACTTGGATTGCTTAAAAAAACAAAAATTGTATTCTGGAAACCTCTATCAACCATGCAAAAACAATTAGATTATGGTCAACAAACCATGTATCATAAAGAATATTTAAAAAGTTTGGGATTATGTCAAGAATATGAAAAGTTCTAAGTTTATACACTACCATTATAAATAAACTTGTATACTATTAAGTCAACCATAAATAATAATCTACATGAGATTAATTACTTGAAAAATAAGATATTACCTCCTAAATCGATTAAAATACACTATAATCTAAATTCTAAAAATTATTTGTATTATAAGTATATATACTTCTGCTACTTGTTTATTTTTCAGATTTAATATAACCTAATATAACTGATCATATAATATTTTTCTGATACTATCAGGATATTAATTTAACAAGTTACAATACGTTATTTAGATAAATTTCTGTGCTACCAAACAGAAATTTTATGGGTTGTAAATTTGCAAATGAACCCATAGCTCATTAATTATATACTGAATTTATAATTAAGTATTTATATATATTTAATATAAATATTTTAATATAAATATAATATGAAAGCAAAAGGTTATTGAAGGCGTCTGAACTCGTAGGTAACACTCTCCCTTCGCAGTTGGCCCCACTACCAAATTATGATTATTATAGAGTTATCTGTTATTTTAGTCACTCTAATATGAATCACTATAAGTGCACAACAATTAAATTCTTACTATATTTTAAATCTATAAAAACAAAAAAACAGTTGAAAGGTTGGTGAAGCTAATTACAAGCAGTCACCGACTTGGACATTGAATGTGCCTGTTTTATACCGAATTCTTTACCAAAATTTCCCAACAAATAATTTCATCTACTATATATATACTATAATACTAACCCCCAACAAATAATTTCTTCTATATTCACAACTCTCTCAACACCACCCATAATTATCGCTCTTTCATAGCAACCTTCATGTCATTGTCTTTTTGCTCCTTCAAATCTTGAATCTTTCTTGAACAGTCCAGTACTCTTTATATTTTGAACCAAATTGGTTTTTTCTTTCTTAGTTCATAACATCATAAGTTATAGAATCTCTCTTTTTCCTCCTTGCTTGAAAACTTTGTGTTATATATATAAATATATATTTTTGGAGAACTTATATATAGGGGAGAAAATGTTTAGGTTGATAACAGGTAGACCAGGTCCAAGTGGTTTTGGATCAGCTTCCACTGCTGAACAAGTTACTGATGGAATTGATGGCTCTAATCTTACAGCCATTGTTACAGGTTAGTTTCATATTTAGTCCTGTTATCTTTGTAATTTAACATGTTATAGCATGCAAGTCAGGAAGGGAGCTGTAGTGTAACTAGTAAAGTTGTTGTATCTGACCAGGAAGTCACGGGTTTGAGCCGTGAAAACATCCTCCTACAGAAATGCAATGTAGGTTGCGTATATTAGTAGAGCCTTATGATTCGACCCTTTCCGGACCCCGAGCATAGCAGAAGCTTAGTGTACCACAGTACCAGACTACCATATAGCATGCAAGTTAGTTATCAGTGTTTATTAGGTTATACTAATTAAGTAAATGTTTATTATAGAGATTTACTTGTAATTATTTTTGTACTGCCGATGCATATAACTTACGGACGTCATATAATAGTATATAGCATGCAAGTTAGTTATCAGTGTTTATTAGGTTATACTAATTAAGTAAATGTTTATTATAGAGATTTACTTGTAATTATTTTTGTACTGCCGATGCATATAACTTACGGACGTCATATAATAGTATATAGCATGCAAGTTAGTTATCAGTGTTTATTAGGTTATACTAATTAAGTAAATGTTTATTATAGAGATTTACTTGTAATTATTTTTGTACTGTCGATGCATATAACTTACGGACGTCATATAATAGTATACACCGTATATAGTGCAGTGGTAGATCCATGTTACGTGGAAGTAACAATAACAACAACAACCTAAGTATAATTCCACAAGTGAGGTCTGAAAGTAAATGACTTGATATGTCGGTGAGTTTATCTTCTTTATGGTTTGTGTGATGCGAATTCAGATTAGTGGACCAGTGAATATTGAATATTCTTAGGTTAAACTAAAAGAAAAAGAAAGATAAAAATGATAGTAGGTGTTTGGGTGAAAGTTCATAGCTTACTTGGAATAATATGGGGTTTCTTATTTTTATATTTTTTTGTTTCTTATTATGAGCTCACCAGTTTGTCTACACAAAGATTTTTTAAGTAGTACTTGTGATGTCTTTAATTTATTAAGTTTTTGACTTTTTGTCTTGCAATAATATTGGTGGTTGTACATTATTATATGAGCTTGTGTGGTCTGCCAGGTTATTTGATGTCTTATTTTGCTGGGAAAAACAAGTCTAAAATGAACTTAGGTGGCATTTAGATTTGCTTTTGGAAAAAGAATTAGAAAACATTTTTGTATTTGACTATTTTTTGACTTTGTTCGGTATAACATAAGCGCTCTTGCATGGGCGGGGTCATTCCATCAAATCTTTAAGAAGCAATACTTCAATTATACGTTAAGTTTACTAGATCTCTATTCTTTATATTTACTATAGTCAAACTTCTGTATAATATTCTTGTTTGTTCTGATATTTTTAGGTAGCAATAGTGAAGTGTTGTTATAAAGAAAATATATTATAACATAATATAAAAATCGATTTCGAGAAAAATTTAGACTTTTATAGTGAATGACTATTATATATAAGAATATTATTTTAGAGAGGTCTTGGTGTAATCTGTTCACCAGATCTACACTCGGACGGCTGACAACAAGAGAAATATATAAAGAATAACAACAAAAACAACCCAGTAAAAATCATACAAGTGGGGTATGGGGAGGGTAGAGTGTAAGCATGTCTTACCTTACCCAGAAATACAGAGGTTGTTTCCGAAAGACTCTTGGCTCAAGAAGAAGAAAATAAACAATAGACAATAGATCATTGACAGATTTGATCTTGCTTCATGAATTTTTTGCTTATTTGTGAACTTCTCTATGATAAATTGCGACAACAGGAGGTGCAAGCGGCATTGGTTTTGAGACAGCAAGAGTTTTAGCAATGAGGAATGTCCATGTCATTATTGCAGCAAGAAATATGGAGGCTGCAAATGAAGCAAAACAGCGTATACTCAAGGACAATAAAGCTGCTCGTGTCGATATTGACAAACTTGACCTGAGTTCAATTAGATCTGTCAAGGCATTTGCAGATAGTTTCATAGCACTTAACCTTCCTCTTAACATCTTAATGTAATTGACTCTCTATCTTAATTTCTTCAGTGTCTGTGTTTTGATTTTTACTATAACTATATGTTTAGCTAATGAGAATTTGCATATCAGTAACAATGCAGGTATCATGTTCTGTCCATTTCAGCTTTCAGAAGATGGTATTGAGATGCAATTCGCCACAAATCATCTAGGTATATATAATACCCTATATAACTAGAAATGCCACATTTTGACAGCCCAGTACACTAAGCTCCAGCTATGCACGGGGTCCGAGAAAGGGCCGAACCACAAGGGTCTATTTTATGCAGTCTTACCTTGCATTTTTACACAGCTTGAATTCGTGACCTCCTGGTCACATGACAACAATTTTTCCAGTTATGCCGAGTCTCCCCTTCCAAATACACATTTTGGCAGCCCGTATACTAAGCTCCCGCTATGCGCGTGGTCCGAGGAAGTCTCAGACCACAGGGATCTATTCTATGTCGTCTTACCCTGCATTTGCGCATGAGGCTGTTTCCATGGCTCGAACCGTTGACATCCTGGTCACATGGTCACACGTGGCAACAACTTTACCTAGTATGCCAAGGCTCCCTTTCGAAATCGCACTAATAAGTGGCAGAGTCAAAAGTATTGACAAGGGGATTCAATAAAGTACAAGAATATCATATTTCGGATTATGTCAAGGGGATACGATAAATTTTTTTTATATATATATGGCTCTATGCAACTGATTTTGTTCTGAAACCTAGCTATGTCTATTTCTCTTATGTTTTTCAGGTCACTTCTACTTGACTAGTCTTCTTATGGAGAATATGAAGGAAACAGCAAAAGCTAGTGGTATTGAGGGTAGGATTGTGAACTTGTCATCAGTAGCTCACCTCTGCCCTTATAAAAAAGGAATAAGATTTCACAAAATCAATGACAAGAACAGGTATACTACTCTTTTAATGACCAGTATATTCAATTTCTGAACACTGTGACTAATTTTAGTTTTCATCCATCTATTGTTTCTTTGAACCAGTTATCAAGACAAACTAGCATATGGACAATCCAAATTAGCCAATATTTTACATGCTAATGAGCTTTCTCGCCGCTTGCAGGTACTTTATTTACTACTGCGCGCTATATTTTGCTTAATAATCATCGCTATATTTGAGTTCTTTGGCCACATGAACTCATCATATCAACCATACAACCTAAAGTTACTGAATTGTACGAATAATCTCATCTAAAAGTTTAAAACGTTAGAAATCAGAAACTCTTATTAGTTTATATCAGTCCTCAACATGCCATTTAACATAATAGAGCAAAAGGTATCATGGAAAAAGTTTACACCTACTTCATCAATTCCATTTGTTTAAAACATATAGTGAATTAAATAGCGAAAAGTTGTAGTACCTGCATTTGCAACTAGATATATACTCAGAATACTTCAAAAAGTGTAATCTTTTCCTCAAATGCAGGAAGAAGGAGCAAATATAACTGTCAACTCAGTGCATCCAGGTTTAATAATGACAAACCTCATGAGGCATTCTGCTCTATTGATGAGTATGTATTTTATTTTATAACCACTCGCAAAATATTAGCTCGACGACGACACTCAGTTTTCAGGAGCTTATCTTGTATTTTCTTTGACAGGAATCTTAAGGGCTTTCACTTGTTTTCTGTGGAAGAATGTTCCTCAGGTAAATGGATTAATTCCTTGCATGGATTTTAACCATTTGTGACGACGCCTTATCACAATAATTTAAGTAAATTGCTGTGTTTAGTGTTAGGATAGAAATAATTAGGTATCATATGGAAAGCTAGTAAAGCAAACGTTGAAGGATGATATCAGACAACAAACACTTGTCATGATTCTGTCAAATAGGTTGTTGCTAGAACTAAACTCACTTAAATGAATCTATCCTGAACCTCATTTTGATACCACTTGTTAACATCAGCATGACACCTGATTATTTCGATCTTAACAAATGGTATCAAAGCCTCACTTATCCCAATTCTTTGTTTCACCATTGTTGGTGCCCCATATTATATTGTCCATGTTCCAGTTGGCATGCCTGGACGTGCGAGGGGGTTGAGTGTCCCACATCGACTAAAGGATAGGGGACTTGGTCGCTTGGGCAATTAGCTAGCTTTTGCGGTTGAATTAGACCCAATATCCATAACTTTATCATGGTATCAGAGCTTTACTAGCTTCCGCATGACACTGACTATTTCGTTCCTAATATTAGTTAGATCATTATAACTCCGAACACAACATCTAAACAACAGCAACTAAAGGAATAGACTGCACATATTAGCTGTATATACGCATACTGCTATTTTTTCTCTTTGACTTATTTACCTCAATATTCCCTGTAGTACTATAGTATTAAGGTTCAATACGGATAAAATGTCTAGTCAATCTTACTACAATAGTTAGATTGACTATCATTAGATTTCGAGGAAGAAAATACATATTGATATTGACAATATATGATTCAATTTTATAGGGAGCAGCTACAACATGCTATGTTGCCCTCCATCCAAGACTGAAGGGAGTGACCGGAAAGTACTTCCTCGACTGCAACGAGTACAAGCCAAGCAAGCTAGCACGAGACGAAGCTTTAGCACATAACCTTTGGGATTTCAGCAACAACTTGGTTAATGCAAGTCTAAAAACTTGAAAAGTTTAATGCAGCAGTTCCTGAGAAAGAAAATATTTTTTGATTAGTATTTTGTGAAATTGTTTAGAAGTTCTTTGAGTTAAGCTTTACTAGTTCTGTTTCAAATGTGAGACCTTGTGTCTATATTTTTAAGGCCTATGTTTAAATATGAACAATGTGTTTTTTTTTCCTTTAATTTGTTGTTCTTTTGGTTATCAGCCACTCTAAATGACTATGCTATTATCTAAATGACTATGCTATTATACGGGAGAAATTCAAAAATAGTCAAATTTACAAGTGATAATAAAAAAATAGACTTAATTTCAAAAGAATCGAAATTTAGCTATTTTTCATGTAAAAGATAAATCTGAACAAAACACTGTTTAAAATTCGAAAAATATTTCAGCATAATATGCTGGAGTTTAGGGCTATTCAAAACCTAGCCGAACCGATGACTTATTGGTTTATGGGTATTGCATTATCGGGATAATATGGATGATGAACGTATTGAGATTTTATAATTAACGGCATAATAGCTTGGGGGCGGATCACTCAATTTTCTTATCAGGTAAACAGTTAACCCATTAAAATTTTTTATATTTACACTTTTACTTTTATGTATATAAAGTACTATTGAAATATTGCGTTAGTTAACTTTATTCTCTAGTGATAAAGTTTATTGTGGTAGTTTTGGCGGTATTATCAAGGCCTAAAAACAAGATCTTAACTTCTTTATGCCGCAGACCAAGTGATGCGCTAAGATGCACATTTAAAAAAAGAGACAAAGGTGTTTGATGGATCAAATGATCTAAGAACAAAAAGCATATCACGACTAGGGGCGGAGGCAGGGGCGCAAGGGTGTTCACCCGAACACCTTTTGCCGAAAAATTACACTGTGTATATAAGGCAAAATTTATTTTTTATCTCTATATATTAAGTTTTGAACACCCTTGACACAAGGCAAACATTTGGCTCAGGATGTTCAAAATTTGTAGAAGATCGCAGGTTTGATTCCTATTAGCTGCAATCCAATATTTTTTGAACACCCTTAGTATATATCCTGGCTCCGCCACTGATCACGACCTCTCGATGGATTCAATGGAGAATCTTTCTTCGAGACGGTAGTCTTTTTCGCTAGAGAATATATACTCAAGGTAGACATTCTGTTTTTGTTCTTCACCCATTTAGTATTGATTGTCCAAAAGAAATTCATTTGGTTTAGACGATAAACCGCCCGATAATCATTCGTTCGATACCAATCCGTCCATTGTCATATTGGATGGCTAGCGGATTACTATGTTTATATTACGATAACCGATAAGCCGAATCTTCAAGCATAATTATTTACCTGATCCGTCCGGTAAGCACCCCTACTGGAGTTCGAATTTTTTACATGTGAACTTCCAGCATAACATGTTGGAATTTCATAATTGTGTTGGAGTTCCAACATAATATATTGGAAGCCATACACATATGCTTCAATCTCCAATATATCATGCTAAATTCTTTCGTGTACTAGAGTTCTAATATAATATGTTGGAAGTTCATACAGGTGCTTCAATCTTAAGTATATTATGCTGGAACTTTTTGCATTGCAGCAAATTAGTGGTTATTTTTGAAAAACTTTGGAGATGGTGGCAAATTTTTAATTACTAATGTGAAAACTAACCAGCTTGTGCTATTTTGACATATTATATCCATGTGCTAGCGATATGCCAAGTAAAATAATGTGATAATTAAACCAAAAGTTCATCAATATTAAAAGCTTTATTTGACCAAAAGTTGCAAGTGAAAGATGCCAAAAGACGTCGACATTATTATAGGAGATTTGATTGTACAAGCTCAAGTTTTGATTATAAGGACATGAATGGCCTTAAAATAACGGAAAATAAAATTAAGAATATTATACCTTTACCCTTAAAAAGAAATTTTTAACAATTCTTATCAGTTAGAAGGACCACTTTGTTATGGATTGGGGCTGTCAATTTTCACTTAAAGGATTTTTGAAGGTCATACAACTTAGTGGAAGACAAAAAAAAATTTATTTTGTATCTCATACAATTTACATTAGTTGTATGAGGTAACTTTTTGAATAAAACTTCTCGGTCAAGGTCTTGTCGTGCGTCTTGGAGCAAATAATTGCTTAAAATAAAGGCCGTTAAGGTCACATTGACATAGAATAATACGATTAGCTCGCCCAGTGAAAAAGGCCCTGACCCTGCCGATTTTGCGACTGAAAATCCACATTTGATTATGTCTTATTTGTGTTACAATAATGAGATTTCGTACTTGAGGGGTCACCAGTCGTCAAGTCCCATTCTCACCAACGCTCTACTTATTATAGTTTGACAAGGGGTAGAACTAGTGTAATATTATCAGATTCAATTAAATCCAATAATTTCAATGTGAATTCTAAATTTATATGCTATAGTCTATTAAAATTATTAATACATACTTTCTCCGTCTCATATTATAAGTTGTGATTACTAAAAATAATTGTCTCAAATTATTGTTACTTTAGAAGTTCAACATAAAATTAATTATCTTTTTTTTTACCCTTAGTAATAATTATCCTTGAAGACTACGAACACTCGAATTGTGGATAACTTTGTTCAAATACTAAGGAAGAAAGATTAAATACTCCCCCACCCCCACCCCCACCCCCACCCCACAATAATAAATGACTTTTTTTTTGTCACATTCCTTAAAGAATATACTAACTCCTAGAGAAAAAAGTGTATTTTGACTAAATTACCTTAATTAAAATGTGCTTATTGTTAATTTGATACCTTGGAATATGTAAATAAGGATAAATTTTGAAAAATAAAGTCTATGCCTTCTTGATAATGTAAAATGAATCTTATTATGTGCCAAAATAAAAAAGGTAAATAAGTCATTTTTTGTGGACTGGAGGTAGTATTAACATATGAATAAGGGTAAAGTAGTCAAAAACTCCATATTAATTAATTTTTTCTTAAAGAGTGTGTACATGACACAAAATATGAGACTAAAGGAATAGTAGATATGAACTCATACTTTAAAAATATAATTGGTTAAATTCCAACAATCTTGGAGATTAATTTTATTAAATTAAAACTCTAATTTAACCAACTGCGCATGTTTATCTCAATAATTAAGAGACGTATAGTTGTATACTTCATTTATTACACTTCACGAAGAACATATGTTTAATTAGTCCATACATATATTTTTCATAACGATATAGAAATTTATTATCACGTCTTGACCCTCGGATTTACTTCAAATATATTGGGCAACCTGGACATAAATTTAGTTGAGACTTAAAAAATGAGTTTTTAAAGATAGATAAAGCTCTTATCTGACCATAAATTTTGGCTTTAATTTTTCAAAAAAAAAAATTAAAAATATTATTTGTTTATGAAATATGATCATGTTTCAAAAAAAGATTTTCAAAAATTTTCAAGCTCCAAAAACTTCAATTTTTTCCAAATAAAATACATGCCCAAACACAATTTCAACTTTCAAATATTAAAAACTTTTTTTTAAGGTTCAATCAAATATATCCAAACTCTAGCACTTAAAAAAATAAAGACTTCTCAAAATATAGTATATAATAAGTGTTTGGTTTAATATTCTGAATCATTACTACTATAAAATTTCGTTTTTATCCTTCGCCTCTAATAATATTCTAATACATGTTTGGCTAAAAAAAAATTTAATTTTTGCCCAAAAATTTTCTTTTTCTTTAGCCAAAAGCGTTTTTTCCCAAAAAATAAAATTGACTCTCCAATCTGAACTGTTCCATTGGAGGAGGGAATATAGTAACCCAATATTCCTTCTGTTCACAACTCACATGTTATTATCTTTTTGCCCCTAATTCGAAACGTGTCTTTATGTAGTAATTAATTTCTTCAACAATCCATTCTTTGTATTTTCTACCTTATCCTCAGTATATAATATCAGAAATTAGAGAGTCTCTTCTTACTTGTTCTAATTAGCTCTGTGTGTGTGTGTGAATTTAGGGTGAGAAAATGTTGAAGTTGATAAGAGGTAGACCAGGGCCAAGTGGTTTTGGATCAGCTTCGACTGCTGAACAAGTTACTGATGGTATTGATGGCTCCAATCTCACCGCCATTGTTACAGGTTACTTTCATATTTATTCCCTTTCATATATATTTAGAAGATACTTCATAAATCCGAGGTAGATTAATGATAATTGAAGTTAAAGGGTTACTACAATAACTTTTAAGTAAATTTACAATTATAACTGAGTTCACGATCAAATATTTATTGATATTTAGTGGAATTTTTTAAGGGAAAATGACAATTGTATTGCCGCTCTCAAAATAGTAGCCGAAAAATATATTTTTTTTGTATATATATATATATATATATATATGTGTATATATTTTGTATGTTATTACATAAATTATACAGAAATTGTACAAAATTTATACACTTTTTCGGCTACTGAATGAAAATAGTTTCTGGCGCGGATTAAAAGTGATAATACCCTATTTTTTTAACACATGTACATTGTCGGGACAAAAGTTACTTGGTTCATGTGAACCTGTAGATCCGCCATGTGATAGTCTGATAAATCTACTACCATGACGTATGTTGACTTTTGAGTTATACAAATAATATAATGATTTAAGTTAGCTGCAGTTAGACAAATTTTTAACTCCATTTTTGAAATCTTGACCACTTATAGTATGTTTGTTAGTCCCTCTGTCCCAAATCCCAATTTATATGATGCAGTTCGGAATTCCGGTTTCGAGAGTCAAAACCTCTTAATTTTGATCGTGAATTCGGACATAGAGTTTAAGTTTTTTGAAATAAAATTTACATATTTGAAATTACATAAAAAGTACTATAAGTCACAATAATAAGCAATTCGAGAGCAATATCATTTGCTCAGGGAGTTATAGACAACATGATTTAGAACTGTAAGCATGAGATGGTGACGAACAGACAGCTTTTGAGTTTAAGCAATTTGAGAGCAACTGAATTTTATATGTTTATCTTCATTGCTTTTTCTATTTATAGTTCAGTCTTCACTCTTGATTCTATTAGCCGTTGCTGATCTTTAATTTTTTTCTTCTCAATCTTCGGCAATTCTCGATGAAAACCTTCAGTTCTCTTGCCTTGTTTAATAGTATCTTGATTCTGTAATTATCAGCTTCTACAACATTGATTATAATGATTCTTTTCTTATAATTTCTAGGCTTTGTATCCCATCTTACACCATTTATTCCCGGAATAGTCTTAGCTTCGAATTCTCTCCTTAAATCAGAGATTCATAATCTTTTTTAACTGCACCTTGAGTCGATTCACCTCGATCAATTCCTTGGAATCCTCTCAGCATCCTCTCAGTATAGGACAGTATATTTCGTAGCATGTCATTTCGAAAGATAGGATTTGAATGTAATCATATTTCTAGCACATGGCTTGGCTCAATTAAATCCTGTAAAATTGAATACACACAGAATTACCATGCTTTTAAATTGGATTAATATCTAATTCTCAAATTTTGTTATTATCGAAACTATAGATGAGTAGTGAACCCTTAAACTAGCATGTCGGACATGGGTTAAGAGAATAAACAATTATCCCCTCAGGTCAAGTTTCTCAATAATCACCTCAAGAGCTGGTCTTTTGGGGTTGAGTTACGTCAAAGTTCAATTTTCTTTACATTTTTTTGCAATTTTGAAGTTCTTGTTCGTGGGTTGACAAGATGAGCAATTATCTCCTTTTATGATCTTGGCAATCCTTACCTCTCCTGATATGATCTTGGCAATCTTCACCTCATAAGCTAGTTTTTGGTGTTGAGTTAGGCTGAGGGTGCATTTTATTTACAGTTTTTGATAATTTTCAAGTAAACTTTTTCATGATAGTGCATTGCAACAACAGGAGGTGCAAGCGGCATTGGTTTGGAGACTGCAAGAATTTTAGCTTTGAGGAATGTCCATGTCATTATTGCAGCAAGAAATATGGAGGCTGCAAATGAAGCAAAACAGCGTATTCTCAAGTACAATAAAGCTGCTCGTGTTGATTTTGAGAAACTTGACCTGAGCTCAATTAAATCTGTCAAGGCATTTGCTGATAAATTCGAAGCACTTAACCTTCCTCTCAATATCTTAATGTAATTGCTGTCCATCTTTCTCCAGTGTGCCTTTTGATTGAATTTTTACTAGAACAATATGTTTACCTAATGAGAATTTGCAAATTAGAAACAATGCAGGTATTATGTTCTGTCCATTTCAGCTTTCAGAAGATGGCATAGAGATGCATTTCGCCACAAATCATATAGGTATATATTACAATATGTAACTTTAATACACATGTTGGAAGAAACCGCTCTCTCGACGCAGCTGATTTAGTTCTCAAACCTCTATTTTCTGGTTTTCAGGTCACTTCTACTTGACTAACCTTCTTATAGACAAAATGAAGGAAACAGCAAAAACTACTGGTATTCAGGGTAGGATTGTGAACCTGTCATCACTACTTCATCAGTACCCTTATAAAGAAGGAATACAATTTCACAAAATCAGTGACAAGAGCAGGTATACTACATTACCCTATCAACCTTTTGTCCAGTTCGGGACAGTGAAATAAAACAATTGCTTTAGTTTTCATCCAACCATTGTTTCTTGAACCAGTTATAAAGAAAGACTAGCATATGGGCAGTCCAAATTAGCAAACCTATTGCATTCCAATGAACTTTCTCGCCGCTTGCAGGTAACTCAATCAACTTCTTGATTACTGAAAGTTGTCAGTATGAGGAGCAGTTGATATAATATCAAAACTAGATCTCTCTCTTAGCATAGGAAAATCCAAGTATTTAGAGTCAACGAGTTCAAAATGGAGGTGATCTATTATATGTTTACATCTTAAAAATCTTTTTACATATGTATTACTGATTTGAACTAGAAGTTATGGGGGTTCAGTTGATGTTATTAGTCTGTTTTAGTTCTTGGCCACATGAGCTCATCAAATCAATGGCTTAACAACTTATCATCACAGGGAAAAGATGATACCTTAAAAGCGTTGAGGTCCTTGAATTGGAAAAGATGCTGAATGGGACATACTTAATGTACAAGTTTGCATTTGGAGATGTTGTATCACAACCTTAAGTTGTTGAACTGTGTGAATTCTCTATCTAAAAGTTTAAACTGTTAGTGCTTAGACGCTCATAATATTTTATATCAATCTTCAACCTTCAAATGCTAGTGGTCGAGCACGTGGAAATTCTCTGACAATAGGTTGTAGTACAAATCAACAACAATAACAACAACAACAACTACCCAGTATAGTCCCACAAGGTGGGGTCTGGGGAGGGTAATATATAGACAAGCCTTACCCCTACCCAAAGGATAGAGAGGTTGTTTCCAATCGACCCTCGGCTTAGAAAAGGAAAGGGAAAGCAACAACAAAAACAAAAACAAAAGAGCATTAGTAATTCCGGCAGAAATCGCATTTGTGTACTTTCATATCATATTGAATTCGGCAAATCTTATAATATACATGTTTAAAATGTTGATTAGACTCTTTCATTCATTGATATTGGTTTTAAACAAAATTAATGTATTTACTGTATGAGAGAGTTGTCACCTATTCATATTCCTTCTAAATTAAAGGGTAAACTAATAAAAAATCTTTACCTGAATTTAAAGCTATATATACTCAGAATACTTTAAAAAGTGTAATATTCTCCTCAAATGCAGGAAGAGGGAGCAAATATAACTGTCAACTCGGTGCATCCAGGAATAATAATGACAAACCTCATGAGACATTCTGCTCTTTCAACAAGTATGTATTGTATATTAACCTCTCACAAAAGATTTTCTCTACACACTCATTTTTCAGGAGCTTTACTGGTATTTTTTTTTTTTTTTTGACAGGTATCTTTAGGGCTTTCACTTATTTCATGTGGAAGAATGTCCCTCAGGTAAATGAATTAATTCTTTTCAAGGGTTTTAACCTTTCTTTCAAAAAATGCCTTGTCACAATAAGTTAATTGCATTACTGCATTTAAAGCTTTATAAATCTAATCATGAAAATCTGTACAGACATTTAGCGGCTTCCTAACAATGCCCTTGTACCTCAATCAGAAATCAAAGCAGCACCTATATTCTGGATAGGTTCAAAAACCAGTGTTTTGCCCCTGTGGTCCTATGGCAAAAGGATTGCTATGTTAAATAAGTTTAATTCTAGTACATTATTGTTAGAAGTTAACTAATTATATTGATCATGAGATGATAAAACTAGAAAAATAGGGGAAACGACATACAACAAATGGCCACTGATTGTGTAATAAACTGATGTTTTCTCCAGCAAAATAAGGTATTAAGATATCATATCTTTAGGTCATAAAGTTAAGGTTCAATACCAATGAACTGTCTGGGCAATCTTCAATAATTACGTAGACTGTCATTAGATTTTGAAGTGGAAAATACTGATTAGTATTAACGATGATTCTATCTTACAGGGAGCAGCTACGACATGCTATGTTGCCCTCCATCCAAGTCTAAAAGGCGTCACTGGAAAGTACTTTGTTGACTGCAATGAGCACGAGCCAAGCAAGCTAGCACAAGATGAAGCTTTAGCGCGAAACCTTTGGGATGTCAGCAACAACTTGATCAATGCAGCTCTAAAGAGTTGATAAGTTGAAAATTCCTGAGAAAGCCTGGAAAGAAATGTTATTAATATGCCGTCAGGAGCATTTTCGTCATTAACCAAAAAATCTGGCAACCTTGGTAAAATGGCCATTCAAATTCGATGATTCTTTTTGCTACGGGTCCGTAACTACGATACGGATCTAATGCTTCATTCAAAATAGTAATCGGAACCCATTTGTTCAGTATGATATCATTTATGAAGAAACGACATCGAAGCATAAGAAAAACGAGCACAACACATCCCAAACCTATCCGAAACTCAGCCGAGCTCCTCGGGACAGCATACAGACATACTAACACATCACATTTGATCATTCAAACTTAGTTGCACTCTCAAAACACCCAAACTAACATCAATACACCAAATTTACATCGGATTCAAGCCTAAGTTATTCTAAAACTTCTGAAACACGCATTTGATCAAAAACCCAACCAAATCACATTTGAATAACCTGAAATTTTGCACACACATACCAAATCACCTAACGAAGCTACAACAACTCTCGGAAATGCATTCCGACCCTCAGATCAAAATCTCACCTATCAACCGAAATTTGTCAAAATACTAACTTCGCCAATTCAAGCCTAATTCTACATTGGACCTCCAAAATCACTTTCGATCACACTCCTAAGTCACAAATAATCTCCCGAAGCTAACCTAATTGTCGGAATACTCATCCGAGCCCTCTAACTTATAGGTCAACATCCGGTTGACTTTTCCAAAATAAGTCGTCCTTAAAGAGACTAAGTGTCTCATTTCCTTCCAAAAATCAACCCAATTCAACTCGTTCACACAAGACACTGATAATGAAGCATAACGAAGCAGGAAATAGGGGAAATAGAACAACGCTCGTCCTCGAGCGTACCCAGAGTTGTCCTAGAAGCCAACCAATAGCTAAATGACCTTACCAAGTATATACCCGGGGGTGATCCCACATCACCCTATCTCGCATAGGTCCGATAACACAACATAGCTAAAATTTCATAATCCATCTAGTCCACAAACCATATAAAACCACATTGCACTTTCCGAAATCATACACAAGATCAGAACCGCACATATATACTTACAAAAAGCCCAAACCAGCTGTAATAATCCTCAATCATATGATATACTACATAACCTCAACACTCGAAACGATAACTTCTATTCACAGTAGTTTCCCACAATATCCGAATATCGGTAGAAAACCTCTTATCAACTAAGGTCTTATTCCATCACTTTCATATACTGCCAACGATAAATGAAACACGCAATAAATCGAAATCATTTCTCATATCGACTATTCATGAAGCCACTTCCCTTTTGACTAATACCACAGTAAATTTCGAGTCGAACCTCGATATTATGCTTCCAACAAGCTGAAATCAAATCCATTCGTATTCATTAGTGACCCCAATGATCACCTTGAATCCAACACACCACTCTGGTGATATGGCACCTCATTACAGGCCTAAGCCATAACTTGCATAATACACGCACCAATAAGAAATCATCTGAACATACTTAAATCATGAAAACTGACTCAAACAAAAGAGTTGCACCTCAAGCTCATCAGTACTATCACAACACAAGGTTGAGACCCCGTCTCGCATAACAGAAGTAGAACACCTGAATCTACACCGAAAGATCATATCTCCACATGGTCTTGTTATAATGCGCGATCCTATGCAAACATTGTTACACATGAAACGCCTTAAGTCACTATGCTCAAAATCGACAGCCATGCATAATTTAATTTCTGGAACCAAAGAAATTCATTACACCCACGGTAAAATAAATAACATATGCCACGCAACCCGATAGGTCATAACCAATACTCGATTTACCAAGCAACACCCAATTACTCTTCCCGCTCGACTTTCACTATGAATCCCCAATAGAACCGCACCACATGTGCCAATAACCAACAAAACATAACGTCTCACAACACCGAAAAGAAACTCATAGCTCTCCTCAGATCACTAACAAGCTCAATAACAATCGAATCAACCTATCCCTCAACAATACTATTCGGGGCCAACCAAGCAAACTCAAGCTAAACACGTATCCACATCGGCCTACCTATGAACTCATTACCAAGAAAGTCAGAAGCTGCTCCTTCCACTACTATAACTCCTGCCGGAGCCGTATGATATGGTGCCCGGCACCAAATCAATATCGAAATCCACAACCTCGTCCGGCGACATGCCCGACCACAAGAAATGCATCCGAAAAGTCCCTTAACACCGGAACGGAACCAATGGTAGAAACTTCTGCAGTGACATCTATCATGAAAGACCAATTAAGAAAAATAATCCTTCCCAGTCGTCCGCTGGGTCTTTGAAATATAAACCACTCTGCAAGAACATAATCCAATGCACCTTGCCACTCAACCTGTGGCATTTCTGGAATAGGCAGTAGCGCAATAGTTCAGAATCACCTAGCATTAAGACAACTAGTCTGAATTTCAACATCACATCCAAAATCTAACATACCTGCAAATAAAGATCCACTCGAGCCTCCAAATCCCGATTGCCACTAAACGGTGCCGAATACATACGATCCAAAACCACGACATAGCATGTACATGAGAACTCCAGTCTCCAACTCCATATAGCACACTAATCATCATACCTGATCCCAATTTTGTGTTCGAACGCATACCATACCTTAAATAACCTATCACTCCATGATAGATACTTTAAAATTTCCTATGCCACCAAGCAAACCCGAATGCCACCAGTTGATCCAACAAGAAAATGCCGCAATACTACCAAACTATCATCAGTTTAATCACATTACCTTTTTTCTGAGACATATACTCTCATCAAATCGCTTCCAATTAGCATCACCTTTTCCTTGATTATCTGAGGCTACCTGTTGCCTAAGAGTTTTGTGAATTTTTTTCAGAACTGAACTGAAACCTCGTACACGCAAATATCGTCCTCCACAACATATCGCATATACCATACTATCCAAGGATAACAGGAAAACTTTTATCTCCCTTCTGAGCCACAGACATCTACGCACTCAACTAGTCAAGAACTTCCATTGATCCCATCTAGAAGAAAAATTATTACACATTCCATGTCTCTCATATGCGTAGAAAATTCACCTCTTCAACCATGGTAGAAATCAACAAGAACTCTCTCAATTCCGTTTGCATAAATTAAATTGACAGGATGGAATCCTTCTAACTCGACAAGCTAAGCAAGACATCAAGACCCAAGAGCATTGCTGCAAAATACCTGTAAGGGCTCATTACCTCGAACACATACGAAGAATCAATCATATCCTTACCATACCGATTCGGTCTATTATCAAGCGACCCCATCTATCTAAATTTTCTTCCGATTCATCACCAACTTGATATCCCTTCTTGATGTAGCACCACAATGCTTCAACCCAAGTTTACCACACGAGACCCATAAGTCGCTGAATACTCTCTCAAATATTTCCATAAACACCACTTTCCAGAATACTTACTTTGAAGAACTTCCTACGAATCTAAGTTTGTTATCTTTACTTCCCTGATACTGATACATAGAAGAAATACCAAAAGTCTTGACCTTTTCCAATGAAAATACAATCTCTAACCACATACACAACCTTAAGACACCTGATTGTTACATGTAGAATCTTGAACACATTAAAACCATTCTCGAGATTCATTTACTTCTTATTCAAACTGCAATTCACCTAATCAAACGAACATAACCACATGTGCCTCATTAGCACTCTGACACCGCAGGCATGGCCTCATCCCAATACAAACAAACATCTTCATGCTCCATGCACCGAGCATTCTTTACCAACAACAGCTTACGACATCCTGTGATTCTCACACATCTACGAAGCACCATGTAACCTTTGTCAAAATTTTGCTTCACTCATGCCATCTTCGGCTCAATTTTCGCAACCAGAGCTGATTCGCTAACATGCCTCAAACCGGAACCAACATAGCACATAACCGTACTTTAGCTAATCAATAGCAACTCCCCAACTTGGCTCGAAGCCATAGGTCAAAATACACTCAATAACTCATAACGCTTATACTCTATTGATGCCACAATACCATAGCGAGATTAAACTTAAATCCTTTGTAAGCTTGCGTAAACACAAATCCTCTAGTACTTTAAATCTTTTGCACTCTCGCAACAGATAAGCCCGCTCTTTTAAGCGATCCAAAAATTTCTAATTTTAATACTTACATCCCAGTTGCACATGAGGTCTTCTAACAATCATATAAGGGTCACACAACCCTAAAACTCTTCGTAAGAGATAACCCACCTGCTTTGCCTCCAACTACCATTTTTGTATACCTTCCACTGTCCTAAACTGTACGCAATCGCTTAGTCTTTCTAAGTCTGAACTCATACCGCAACATAGAATTTTTACTTCACTCTTAATTGGAAACATGAAAAGATTTTTTTCACGCGCCCATAACTCGGGGATATACCTTAAATCACTATGGAATTCAAGCACCTAATTAGTTCTTCTATCATCCAGTAGACCTTCCTTATCACTTCCAAGTCACATAGATACATCTCGCAATACCAACATACTCACGACGTAGCTAACTAGCCGTCACTCCTACTAATAGGGCAATATTGAACATATAAGTTCGAAACACTTGCTCACACAATCGGTAGCTCGGTGCTCAAGCGATAGGCAAAGATCCAGCCTCAAGTCCTCCAGACTCGCCCAACATGAACTTGTAGAGATTATATCTCGCCCCTCGATCGAGAACCACAAACCATCAAGGCACATTTGATACTGAGCGCTCATGCGCGCGTACGAACCCGTGGAAGGAATTTCAAGAGTTTATTTTCAAGCTGAATCAAGGATGCACGATAAAATTGAAGAATGTTGAAGTTTTCCTAAAGGTTTTGCAGCCTCTCGAGGATAACTATAGGCGTCCCCGTATCGATCCACAAGACTCTACAAACCGACTCATGACTCGCGAGATCAAGTAACCTAGGCTCTAATACCAACTCATCACGACCCCAACATCGATCGTGATGGCGTCTAAACCAATTTAACAACCTTAACCCTTTTTATGCATTTCATGATTCAATTAACACAAATAATTACCAAGTCATAATACTGAAACTCTGAAATATAGTTAAAACATGCGGAAAACCCAAGTAGAAATACTACTACTACTACGAAGCCCGAAAATTCGGCGTCACAAGTCTGAGCCTGTAATACACGGGTGTCAACCTACTACATATTTCTCTAAAGAAATGTGGAAATAAAGCAAATAGGTTATATGGGAAGATCAGGACTGCGAATGTCATGCAACTACCTTGATGTTCTCAAATATGATGCTCGGTAGAGAAATCCTCACTCAGCCTCAGTGGTTGCACCTAGATCTGCACACAAGATGCAGAGAGTAATGTGAGTACTTCCAACCCAGAGAGTAATAAACATAAATAAGGGTTGAGAGTATGAAATCCTGGATAGGTACAATGTAAGCTATAATTACATGAGTTTAATCCAGATAATATCAACTCAATAAACAATTGAAAACAATGATGTTGCAACAAATAAGTAAATGAATGACAATCAATTAAGAAATGCAACAAATAGTACGGTACTCTATTGTATCCGTTGTGGCGTGCAGCCCGCTCCATTTATTTATCGTTGACGACGCTCATTGGGGTGTGCAGACTCCGGGAGGGGCCTCTTACGGTCCAAGAACAATATCAAGCCATCTCGTGGCATCCATTAGGCCCTAAGCCTCATATCAATATCAATATAATACTCCGGCGGCATGCATCCCGATCCCATACTCATCCTCATATCAAGATCAATATAATACTGATGCGGCGCGCCTATCCCATACTCAGTCCAGAATCATATAATATAATACTGCTGCGGTGTGCAGCCCTATCCCATACTCAGTCCAAAATCATGTAAGCCCCTCGGGCACAATACTATATAAACATTTAGCCCAAAATTCAATATAAATATTATTTAAGTTCCATGTTTGAGAAAAAGTGACTGAGTTTGGAAAACAGTATCAAATACTAGGGCTGAGTTCAATTATATCTAAAAATGGTAAGAAACTAGTACGAACAATCCCTGAAGGATTCAATCACTTGGCACGAGGCCAAATTATAACAATTAAAATCCATTTTTATAAGGATATCAACTAAGTTTCAATCAATTAAGTAGTAACTCTATTAAGCGGGACAGTGTCACAATCTCCAGCGGTACTCTACCCCACGCCCATTATCCGGCATGCAAGTCACCTCAGACAGCACTACGATGTGCAAGTTCGAGGTTTCAAACCCTCAACACATCATTTACATTTATTACTAACCTCAAGCCGGCCAAAATCCTAGCTCGGTATTGCCTTTCCTCTCAAATCAACCTCCTCGTGCATCGAATCCGACCAAAACCATAACAAATGCGTCACATTATGCTATAGGATCAATTCCCAATCGAAAATAATCGAAAAACATCAATAATTCCGAAATTGACAAAACTTGAGCCCGAGCCCTCTTCTCAAAACTCAGAAATTTTTACAGAAAAGTATTCTTCATCTTCTCCGAATTCTGTACATATAAAGAACACCAAAATAAGAGTCCGTTTGACCCCTCAAATTGACCTCTAAAGCTCTCATAATCTCAGGCCCTAAAATCATATTTTTCTACTATTTTTCATGAATTAAAGACTGGTATTATGGTCTATAGTCCCCCATAAACGAGTTTTAATAACCAATTCACTTACCTCTGTGACACCCACTGATTTTCTCTCTTAAAAATCGCCTCAGAAGCTTCTTCCCAGAAAACTTGCATTGCTCATTATAGGTATATTGTTCACCCGTTTTACTGCTCTCAATGGATTCCTTGTGAAATTCTAATATATTTAGGCTTTTGAATCACTCAATTTGGCATTATAATGAAGGAAATATGTAGGTTTTAAGATTTACAAATAGTGTAGGTTTTTATATGCCATCAGGGTCAATTTCGTCATTAACCTGAAAATCTGAGCAAACTTGGTAAAATAGCCATAAAATCCTCATAGGTTGTTCAAATTCGACGATTCTTTTTTATACGGGTCCATAATTACGATACGCATCTAATGCTTCATTCAAAATAGTAATCGGAGCTCATTTGTTTAGTATGATATCATTTATGCTTGAAAAAACAACGTCGAAGCATAAGAAAAATGAGCACAACGTAGCACAAACCTATCCGAAACTCAGCCGAGTTCCTCGGGACAGTATACAGACATACTAACATGTCACATATGATCATTCAAACTTAGTTGCAACCTCAAAACACCAAAACTAATATCAATACACCAAATTTATATCGTATTTAAGCCTAAGTTCTTCTAAAACATTCGAAACACGCATTTGATCAAAAATCCAACCAAATCACCTCCGAATTACCTGAAATTTTGCACAAAAATCCCAAATCACCTAATGAAGCTACAACAACTCTCGTAATTCCATTCCGACATTCGGATCAAAATCTCACCTATCAACCGGAATTCGCCAAAATACTAACTTCGACAATTCAAGCCTAATTCTACATCGGACCTCCGTAATCACTTTCGATCACACTTCTAAGTCACAAATCATCCTCTAAAGCTAACCGAATCGTTGGAATCAACATTCGAGCCATCTAACTCATAGGTCAATATCCGGTTGACTTTTCCAAAACAAGCCCATTAAGAGACTAAATGTCTCATTTCCTTCCAATAATCAACCCAATTCAACTCGTTCATATAAGACACTGATAATGAAGCATAACGAAGCAGGAAATATAGGAAACAGAGCAGTTCTCATGAGACGAAGGGTCGGTTCGTCACAATAGATGTTGGGTATTATAGCTTAGACCGTATTTATCCAAAATTGACAAATGTCAACGAAACTCACTTTCTTCCATTTGCTTACCCTCGCACTTTCATGAATTTACTTATCACTTGACAATTATATGGGTATCAAATTACTGAGTCATACCATGAAAGTATGGGAAGGGAATATTATTTTCACCCACTAATCCAACAATGCGAGCAACAACAAATCGAGCATACCAGCCACGGTCTTTGTCATCTTCAAGGCTCACTAAAACCCTCTTGCTCATGGTCGCTAGGGTAAAAACGCCATTGTAGAATAGCCTAGAGGACTAAAGGTAAATTAGGTAGGGGAAAGTAAAGCAAACATCTGTCATGTTGGTGAGGTGCCTCAAGCAGGCAACAATCCTCCATACAATTGGGCCAATTTGACCCAAACAGACATTGAAAAAGCGAAAAAAAACTATAATGACTAGATTGATGGCTGGTTTGAACCCTAGAGTGAAAGAGATAAACAAAAGAAAATCCAATTATATGATAAGTGATTCTCTTATTTGGATTAGGAATGATAATGGGAAAATCATTACTCCAGTTATAATCTTTACGAACTATAGGAGTTAAAATTTCTGTAATTTGAGTGGGGTAAGCATCAGCACGATATAGAGTGGCAATATGGTGCCTATGATATTCCCTATCATGGTAAAAAATAGATCTGTTGGGACTATTTCTTCTACTAAAGGTTCACGTAATGGCTCAGAGGGTTCTTTGTTCCAAGAAAAAGATCTTTGAGAAAGAAAACTTCTAGTTCTGGAAGTGGGACCAGAATTAGAAGAAGGAGTGGATGAACTACCACCTCGAACATACCCTAAGCTACGAAGTCTACCTCCACCATCTCTTCTATGCCTAACGGGGGCATTGGGGAAGTAATCTAAAATAGGAGTCCTCCTAGGGTTAGGGTTTGGTGAAGTCACGGTGAAGAAGAAGTGAATAGATATTTAAAGAATCAAAGTGTTCGAAAAGCTTTATGTGGTAAAAGACAAGGAAAGAAGTTATATTTATACTAATAAGCAATTGTCAGAAGGAAAGAGTACAACGATGAAAGGACCATAATAATGATAACTGACACTTCGTGAATAGGAAAGCCGAAAAGAAAGCTTAAAAAAGTGCTGCAAAACTCAAGAACCAATAGGAGGGTGACACGTGTGAAACACATTAAATGGAAGTGACAATTGAAGCGTCAATTTTTTCAGAACATTAATGGTAACAAAAATTTTCTTTTAATGAAATCTACTTCCCAAATATTCAACTGATGAATAAATGGAAAGTTGGGGGGGGGGGACTATCTGTATTGATAAAAATTATATTTATACATAAAAATGACGTGTCAAGACACGTGGATTGGTCAAATTGTCAAAGAATTGTAACTAGCCAAAAGTTATAACGTGCAACAGATACAAGCAAAGGAAGAGGAAGAGGCACGAGCAATCAGACAAGTAACTCGGCGCCCGTACCTATTTAAATCATTTATATCCTAGAATCGGAAGGAATGAATGTGACAATAGAAAAGAGTACAGATACGACATTTAATGGGTATTAAACATTGAATACGTTAGAAAATTTGTATTAAATAATTGTGTAACGTAGCACTCAATGTCTTTAATCACTCATGATAGCCTCATTATGTTTTGAACAAAAAGCATATCTCCGAAGGAATATATAAAGAAGAGATATGCGATCAGTTATGGGGACACGAAACATTGTGGAAGTACCTTGATTTATTTGCTTCTCTTGATTATCATCTTGCTATCTAGAATTACTTCTTATTATTTTATTTTCTTGATTATCAATAACCTGAGTTCTTCTAAATACTAGTTTTAACTAAAATATTATTTTTTGGTTAAACATTCATATGCTGGAAAATATTTGCCGTTAATTAATAAAGGCAAATCTAGCTTAATTTTTACTCCTTACGTCTCATATTACCGGTCGTGATTACTAAAATTAGTCGTCCCAAATTATTTGTTATTATAGAAGTTTAAAACAAATTAATTTTTTTTTCTTTTTCACCTTTAGTAATAATTAGTCCTAAAGACTACAAACACCTCAATTATAGTTAACTTTGTTCAAATACTAGTGAAGAAAGATTATATATTAAGATATAAATAAAAGCAATAATCAAATCTTATTCTAATTAATTTTTCTTAAGGGCGCGTATAAAAGAATCATGACAAATAATTTATGACGCGAAAGTACATGGCAGAGGTAGATTTGACCGAACTATTAATTGGTCAGTACAAATCTAAATTATTTTGTAAAGTTCAAGAACAAATTTAAACTTTTCTTTTTCTTTCAAAATGTAGTTCCAAGTTGAATTATACAACTAGATTATCATATGAATCCTTATTTGCTTTTACAGATTATTACTAGAGTACGAGATCTTCTCGGAAAAAATAAAATACACTCAACTTGTCAGTCATCACTCCAAGTATCACTCCAATAACAATATTCTTTGTGCTCCCATTCGATTATAAAATAAGTATACTAAAATATTGTTTACCACCATAAGTTGTAGTAGGTGGTGTGTTACTTCATACTCAACTACATATTTTATATTAAAGAATTAATTCAAATAATCGTCTATTTAATCATTTAAATTAAAAATAATCGATGGAGATCTATTATATGCATAGTTTATGTATTATATATATAAATTATATATAATCTATCGTTAAAAAGTAAAAATTTATTTTAGATTTGAGACTTATTGGTATTTTTATTTTGGCCCAAACTAAATGTCATTTTATATGATCAGAATTAATTTTATTTTTTCAAATTTATGCTCATTTACATTTCCCAATACAAATTTTAATTAAAGGATAATTTAGTTAAAATATATATTTTGTTATAAAATAAAGATTGTAAAGTAAATACAGGTATAGAGAGAGACTAATATATTATTCAAATTCAAACTGATGTACATAATGAACTGAAAACTCTTCTATTTATAGAAGGAAGGAAGCTGATGTGTAAGCTGCTACTGCAAGCTGCTGTGAAAGCTGCTGTGGAAGCTGCTGTGTAAGCTACTATTACAAGCTGCTATGTAAGTTGCTGTAATACCAAATATGGATAATCTTCTGCTGAGAGTAATGTTTATCTATAACGGAGTACTGAATGGATACGTTTATTGTACCCAGTATAGATAATCTTATACTAGGGGTAATGATTATCCATAACGGAGTACTGAAAGAATAAGCTTATTATACCCGATATGGATAATCTTCTATCGGGGGTAATGTTTATCCATAACCGGACACTAAAAGCATAAGCTTATTATACCCGGTATGGATAATCTTCTACCGAGAGTAATATTTATCCATAATCGGATACTGAAAGGATAAGCTTATTATACCCAGTATGGATAATCTTCTATTGGGGGTAATGTTTATCCGTAATCGGGTACCAAAAAGATAAGCTTCTTCAGGAAGCTTATTTCCAATAGAGTACTAAATAGATAAACATATTTACGGAGTCCCATATGGATAAACTTCTTCAGGAAGCTTATTTACAACGTAGTATGAACATCCATAATATAATATATTTATAACACTCCCCCTTGGATGTTCATTAAAAGATAGTGTGCCTCATTAAAACCTTACTAGAAAAAAATCTATGGGAAAAAATTCTAGTGAAGGAAAAAGAGTGCACATATTTAGTAATACGCTTTGCTAGGTGCCTCATTAAAAACCTTATAAGGAAAACCCTGTGGGACAAAATCTTAGTAAGGAAAAAAGAGTGCATCGTGTATTTACTCCCCCGATGAAAACTTTGTTTCAAATATTTGAGTCTCTGCATTCTAACCTTGTATCTGCATAACCAATACGATCTGCACCACTTTTGTTAGCATTAGCAAGATACATAAGTGCATAACAATTGCACTGAGATAGAGTATTTCATGACCAAGGAGTTCCCCATCCTCTTCTGGAGGTCGGAATGGATCCTTATTCACTTCAAGTGATCGAGCACCCATTGGGGTACTTAATGGGTGCGTTTTGTCCATGTAAAAGCGTTCAAAGACTCTTTATGTATAGGCAAATTGATGGATAAAGATCTCGTCTGCTAAATATTTAATTTGCATACCAAGATAAATTTTATTTTTCCAAGATCTTTCATCTCAAATTCTTTCTTAAGATATTCAATTGCCTTTGGAGCTCTTCTGGAGTTCCAACAAGATTTATGTCATCAACATAAACAGCAAGTGTAACAAATTCTGATGACATTTTCTTTATAAAAAATATGGACAAATAACATTATTTATGTAACTCTCTTTCAGCAAATATTCACTGAGGCGATTATATCACTTGCGCCCAAATTGATTTAAACCGTACAAGATCTTAATAATCTGACCGAGTACATTTCTCGAGATTTTGAACTATATGTTTCATGCATTTTAAATTCTTCGGGATCTTTATAGGGATTTAATCAAATGAGTCATATAGGTTATGACTCGCATTTAATTGGCATGACATCTTTAGGTGTCTGGACTACTATCTGTTTCTCATAATATTTAACAATATTATGCACTATATTGTATCAAATATATCATCGACGATCATTTTGTATCGGTTCCTAAACGGCATAATTTGTTGAGATCTCATCACTTTCTTTATTTTCAGGTACCCCAACTTCTTCTAGAGTTTCATGAAATGTTATGTTATGGGCTCTTCTAGAGCTCATTTCCTCCTCATTATGATCATTTTGATCATTAGCTCCTTATCATTTTTCAATGATTATTACCTTTGGAACCGATTGGTCTACCACGCTTCATGCGTACAGTAAACTTTATCCTCCAGGGACTTTAAATTTTAATAGGAGCATTTGCAGCTGAAATATAATATTTAATTTTGGATCAGCAAACGCTTGTGGCGTTTGACTTGAATTATCTTCTAAGTGAGGATCATGATAATTTCATTCATATAACATATTTTCAGCTATTTATTCCATTCCCCATATGTTAGAAAACTAACATATATCCCCAATCTTCTTTGGGAAACATATCTTTGTGCATTGTGGTAGAGAAATTAATCATATACCACACATCACAAGATAGTAAAATATTCGATTTCTGATCCTAAACCAATTATGGGGGGAGGACTTATCATATATTATTGGTCTGATGCATACAAATGCTCCTATATGCAATTTAGAAAATCTTAGACCAACACATGAAGCTTTCGTCTCATAAATAATAGTTTAGCCATTATAGGAGGTATTCACTGCTAAACTAGCTTGTATATAAACCAGCATTATCAAGATGAATTGTCTTGAATTCATAATCTGAAAATTATGCTCTTACGTGAGAAAAGCTATTTCAAATGCCAAACTGCAGGTTGACAATAAACATACATGTAACTATCTTATATATGCATCTATAAGTAGTACACATGATAGGTGAATGGGCCCATATTCACCTTTTATATATTTCAGAATCAGGAGTCTTAGTCCCAACTTTAGCTGGTATAATCAATTTATTATGAGAACAAGCAACACATGAGAATTCTTGAAGAATCTTCTAGTTCTTCAGTATATGCTTATCTAAATTCTCAAATAGCTCATTTAAAAATGGCAAATGAAAACTTCAAGTTTATCATGGCATGTGTTATCTGTGAGCACGTGATTTTTGCCTTACTCGAGAAGTACTCCCAGAAAATTCAAAATAAAAATAGTTTCGTGTTGGGCATGATTTGTGTGATTTTGTGTTAATTTTATCTTTTGTGTGCACGTTTATTTATTTAAATTAAAAAATACAAAAATATATGCTAGGCTTTGCATTTTCAGTGTTTGATATCGAAGTCATGTGATTTACATTTTTGGGTGATATGTAATTGTGTGCGTTAGTTGTAGTAAGAACAGCGGTGTTATAGGTTGATATATATACATATGCATGTATATATATATATATATGTATATATACATATATATATATATATATATACATATGCATATAATACCTCATGAAGATCCGAGCTGGGCCAAATTTAGTCTAAAAGCCAGGCCCAAATGAATTGCCTCTGATCTGGCCCAAATATCCGTCCAGCCTCGGCCTATGTAACACTTGATCTGGACCGTTGGATTTTATTATCCAACGGCCCAGATTAATCCTTTAATTCTAATATGCATTCAACCTATGACTTGACCAAACGACACCGTTTGGTTTAAGTGAGAAGATCCTGATCGTTGATCAAGTTTGATCCAACGATCAGGATTTAACTTCTCAAAACGTATATAAACCCATTTCCATACCCCGCCCCCCCCAAGCCAGACCCCCCTCTCCCTTCGTCTCCCAAAGGTCCTTAGAGACCAGGCGTAACGCCGCCCTCCTCCGCCGTGCCCCGCCTGCCGGAAATCGCCTCACGGCGGTTCCGGTAGGCCAATCAAACCCAAACCAACGCCAAAACCTTCCCCTCACCTCCCCCATCACGAACCCAGCCTCCACTAACCTCGAATCATGCCGGAGCTCCTCGAATCTTCATTTGAAGATTCGAGTCAAACTCGAATCTATGCCAAATCACCCCAAATTCACACCACAGTCTCCTCACACCTCCCCCACACTCCCAATGACATTGGTTTGCTTCGAATCTAACCAAAAATGCAAAAGCCCCAAAATCCGAGCCCAAGAACCCTAATTTTGAAGAAACCCAATTCGAGCCGGCTTAGCCACAATTGAAGTCCAAGGGACTTTAGTCTAGGTGTTCTCAATCGAGAACATCTCGATTAAAGCCCGTTTGGCTTCAATAATTCCGAATTTTGGTTCGAAGTTTGGTCGGCAGTTTTCTTACGAGGTATTCGTTTCTTCTTTGGTCAATTTAGTTCGATTTGGTGAATATGTGTGTTTGTTTTATTCATTGTTTCAATTCTATTCTAGCATGCTTCTAATTTCTCATAACAGTCGACCTGCTATCCTCCTTTGAGGCCTTTTATTTGGCCAATTCCTCTGTTTTTAGTAGTTAAAATGAATCATGAGTCCAATGTGATTAAAGTCGTCAAGGAATTAGTTCGTAACATTGGTCCTTGAATCTGCCTGTATGTAATTCATTAGAGTAGGGGTTGGTTACTGTTTGATTCAGATTTAAGGGATAATTGGTTGTAGTTAATAGGATAATTGTTTAATCACACACCCATACAAAGGGCTAGTGGAACTGAGCACAGCAGGGCATCCCCACTGAGGTCCCTGCCACCAGCCTTGTTGTTTAAGGTTTGAGTCCATACTTTGGACAAGAGATAGTGGGTTTGCAGGGAATATGATGGGTTGGGGAGTCAGGGTAGGGGGTAACCTTAGTTTAACATGCTGGCCAGCCAAAGTAGAGGGGATTGGCTATAAATAGGAGAGACATTGATAGGTATTGGGGGGGATACATACAGACATTTTTGAGAGCATCTGGGAGAGCAAAAACAGTACCTGGAGAAGCAAAAAACAGTAGACCTGAAGAGAAAAAATAGATATAAAGAGACAGAGAAACTGTTTCATTAGTTCCGGGGTCACTGTTTTTGTGAGTTTTGATGCAGTGGTTGAGTTATTAGGCTTTCGTGTGTTGTGGTTGTGTATTGCTGTTGGTGGCAGTGTTCATTTGGTGGTTGTTGGTCGTTTGTGTTGCTGCTCTTGTTCATTTGTTGCTGCCTGGCTGTGTGTTGTTACTGCTTGGTTCAAAATCTTGCTGTTAGACCTTATTGTTGTTGCTGTGGTATTCAATTGAGGCTGTTGGTCAGTAGTTTGTTGCTCTTGATTTGCTTTGGTATATTGTTGCTGCCACTGGTGTGTAGTTGTTGCTGCCTGTCTTGGTCGTTGTTGTTACATCTGACTTGGGTAGCTCTTGAGTTGTTTTGGTCTATTGTTGCTGCTCTTGGTCTTGTTGGTTGCTGCTCTTGGTCTTGTTGGTTGCTGGCTGGTCTGTTGGTTGTTACTGCTTGGTCATTGATGTTGTTGGTTCAGCATGGTTGAGGCTGGTTTATAGTTTGCTACTGGTGTATTTAGTTGAGTGCTGCCTGGTTGTTTATTGTTTGCTTTGATTCAGTGATTGATAAAGTTCGACTACTGTTGGTTGTCGGGTTGTAGCTGGTTCACTGGTTGTTGTTGCTATTGGTTTACTGTTGGTTGTTGTTGGTCTTTGATTATTGCTGCTCCTGTTACTGTTTCTTGTTGCTGTTGCCGCTTTGCCGTCGCTCACTCTTCCTTGTTCTTCCGCATTCCAGGTACACACCTCTTTTATTGTAGTTCCTTGGTTCGACAAGAATGAAGTTTGAAGCTTATGCATAAAGTCTATTGAAACATGTAGTCGTCCTATGTTCAATTACATTCTGTTAGTCTCCAATTAAGCTTGTATTGTTAGTCTTGGTTATGGAAAAGCGTAGCTAGGCCAAAGATACATTGTCGTTAGATAAGCATGTAAACCCGAATTAGTCTTCGTATCTCTATTCAATCTTCCCTACTCATGTGTGTAATCTCCAAACCTGTTAAATGATAGACCTTATGTTACAAGCAAGATTAGCTAGGGAGTTGTTACTCAACGGAATGACGTAATTAGATTAAAAAGAGTCGGGGGTGCATTTCATGTGACCCGACCCCAATTTCGGGCAAGAGTAAATAAAGCATGACATGAACCACAGGCGCATTTCATGCGATGGGGTTCGTAGCAAGTTTTAAGTAATTTGGAATCAACTCTTAAGTAAGATACAGTGAGATGTAGTTCGCTTTAGATTTGAATCAAAGGTACGCCTCGCCCAATAGTTACACTAATCACATAGCCGTCATAAATGTACATATAAATACTTAGGTTTCGAGATGCGTCGTTTTCTTAACGAATATCACGCCTTTCTCAACAATGTAAATAAGTAGTCGATCCGGGCACATACTTTAGTTTTACCTTTTTAAATACGGGTGTGCATTTCATGTGACCCTAAATCCAAACCCCGAAATGTTGAATAAGAATATGTTGAGGATCCGGGTGCATTTCATGTGACGTGATTCGAAAGCATATTTTTAAGCAACTTTTCTCTTTCGTAAATCACAACCAATAATAAAAGCGGTAAAGGGGTATTAACTTGCACTAAGTACATAATTGTAAAAAGCAGATAGATAAGCCAAACACGACAGCTGAGCGACCGTGCTAGAACCACGGAATTCGGGAATGCCTAATACCTTCTCCCGGTTAATAGAATTCCTTATCCGGATTTCTGGTTCGCGGACTGTTAAATAGAGTCATTCTTTTCCTCGATTCGGGATTTAACCGGTGACTTGGGACACCATAAAATCTCCCAAGTGGCGACTCAAGTAATTAAAATAAATCCCGTCTCGATTGTCCTTCAATTGAAAAACTCTTTGCATCCACGCGGGTGCGTAAAAAAAAGTGTGACAGCTCCGGCGACTCGGCTGGGGACAATCTTTTAGAATTCGAGCTCGAATAATCGTTGTATTTGGCATATTTTATTATCTCGATTTTTTTACACGTTGGCATCAATGTGCAAAATGTTGTTTTTACCGCTTTGATATCGTGTGAACCGTATATATAAATTGTGCCCGGAACCAATCTCCTTTCCGAGTCTTCTAAATCACGAAGAAGGTGCACTTCGTGTGACTTCTTTTCTCGTATAGTGTCTAATTCCCATTTTAGAACGAGGTTTGGATAAGTTGCAAAACCGGCGAAGCTTCTGTATTCCCGGGTTGCCGCCTCCTCCTCGGCTCGAGCTGTCCGCTCGGGTAAGCCAAGTCTAGAACAGATAAACCCATGTTTTTAAACCTAGAATAACAAAGCTTCATGCCGGATCCCTAGTAGGAAACGTTTATTTGCATCATGTCGTATTTGGCTTAGGGGACTCAACACAGGGGTTGGGTCCGTCTAGGACAGGTGACCTGAAATGAACAGACTATCCTGCTGCATCCTGTTTGTCTTGCGCATTTATCTGTTATAGACTTGCATGCCGACCGGCTTTAGAGATTAAAAAAAAAAAAAAAAAAAAAAATGAAAAAAAAAAAACAAAAAAAAAAAAAAAAGAATGTGTGTGTGTTTTACTCTTAAGATAGAAATAGCCTATTTGTTTTCCTTTAGAAAAGTGAATAAATAAATAATGCCGTTTGTTTCGTCAAAACCGAACTACGGGGGTTTGATTCTCATCGGACGTGAGATACGTAGGCAACCTCCATCGGGTCCAACTTCACCTTTTGAAAAATTAATTTTTGTACTAAATAAGTCGGTGACGCTGTTTTCAAAAATAGCCGAATGTTCCCGGAAGGGACGCCGGAAGGCTAGTTTCGTATAAACGGCCACCTTTGGGTCAATTTTGATCAATTTACCCCACAGCCTTAAAAGCCTTCGTCCCCGAGACGTTGAAAGGCCGTGATTGAAAACTGATTTTTTTTTATTTTTTAGCAAAACAAAGTTGTTTTCTTATTTAAGTCACCTTAATAAATGTGCAGGATGAGCACGAATCAGAATAAATCATTTTCAATCTTTAGTGAGGTCCCTCACCAGCTCCGTATATGGTGGAACGATTTGGAAGATAGTAGCAAAAAGGTAGTAGGGAGAATTTTGGGAGGTTTGGTTGATCTGTTGAATATCGAGCCAAGGGAGGACATCATCAAGGCACTGGTATCTTTTTGGGATCCGACCCGCAACGTGTTCCGTTTTGTTGACTTTGAATTGACGCCCACATTAGAAGAAATTGCGGGCTATGCAGGACTTAATGGGAAATTAAGAGGGCAATACCTACTCTCACCAAGACCAGTATCTCCACATGGGTTTCTGGATCTGCTGAGCATTAGTCGGAAGGTGAAAAATGATGATCTGCCGAAAGGGTGTTGCGACCTCCAATTCTTATATCAACGGTACGGCACTCCTCGGGGTTTTGAAGAGTCAAACCTTGGACCGACTCACGCAGGGAATAGAACCAAGTGGGAGGCCAGACGAATTCTAGCATTCATAACGACATTCTTGGGGATTGTGATTTGTCCGCGCGAAGATAAGAAAATAGAGATAAGTCCGGTAGGAATAGCCGATGTTGCAATCAAAAAGGCTACCAGCACGGTGGTCCCTTTGGTTTTGTCCGAAATCTATCGAGCCTTGACTGTATGCCGAGAAGGGGGCAATTTCTTCCAAGGTTGCAATCTGTTACTTCAACTATGGATGCAAGAACACCTCCATCACCGAACACAATACATGAACCATGGGTTGACCGGGAAAATCTGTATCAGGGGTTTCGAAGAACGGATGATGGGTGCTGTATTCCCTGAAGGCGTCGAGGCATGGCTTGCACGACTGAGCTCAATAGAAGCCGATCGGATTGAATGGGCATTCGGGTGGTTACCCGATACTGAAGTAATATATATGGCAGCCGAGGAGTGTTATATCCTTCTGATGGGGATCCGCAGTGTTCAACCATATGTCCCTCACCGCGTATTACGTCAACTAGGGAGGTTTCAGGTTATTCCTACCGATCAAGACCTAAGGAAGTACGCCATTGAGTTGAGCCCGGGAGTTGTCTTCCCCGAAGAGAAGGTTAGAAGGCCGTGGCACGAATGTCGGTTCCTTGAGCCTAAAACCATGGTCCGGGAACTATCTAAGGGAGAGGTGGACCCAAAGTATAACGTGTGGTTCGGGAAAAGATTTCAGATTCGTCGGAAATGTTCTAAAAGAGCCCATGTCCAACAATTCACGGAAGATTCACGGGAACAATGGGATTGGTTAGCAAAGGAGGAGGGGTATAGGACGAAGATTGGCAGGATAGAACAGCAGGTCCCGGGACCTCCAATTCGAGAAGAACATGCAAGCCGCCACCGACGAAGGAGATAAAAAGAAGTTGGTACAAGAAAATGACTTCTTGAGAGCTCAAATCCAGCAAATGAAAAGAGATGCTGACAGACAGTCGAGGAGTCGGGCCGACGAAAAGTTGATAAGGGGTTTGAGAAGCCAAGTCACCGACATCCAAAGAGAATTGGACGAGTCAAAAGCCCAAATAACGAGGATCCGTGCTAGCTGGAAAAAGGAGGCACATCAACATGCACTTCACCTAAAGCGGGTGGAAGAAGATTACACTGATATCATCACTAGCCCTGAGGGAAGCAAATGTTGTCCTTAGGGAGCGGGTTTTCAAGCAAGCCCAAGATGCCGGAGCAGACCTCGACCGCTGCCACAATTTGATGGCCCGACTGCAAGGACAAGTGGATAGGCTCCTAGATCAAGTCACCAACAATGCTCGAAGATTGGGGGCGAAAACCAGCAAATAGAGCGGCTACTCGGAGAAAGGGACATGATCAAGGATAGAATTGGAGAAATCGGGCACTATGTCACCATGAAGTGCCTAGCTTGTGAACGAATGCCCCGCGCCGATCTTTTCGCTTCAATTATGGGTTATGTTCACCGGATCATGAAAGAGTTGAGGGAACTACACAAGGACCTCACACCAAGGCCCGCGGCAAGGCCGAATGATGCCTCGCGGGCCCCCAGGGATTTTAGGGCATTAGATTTTTGATTGAAAATGTATTCTGAAATGTTGAGTCAAGCTAGTTGGCATTCTTATCTTTACTTTCCCAAGTCAAGCATTTTTCTTTTGTTTTGCTGATTTTGTAAGACGTGTTTTGTAACTACACGGTTTTATTTGATATAAAAGTTACTGAATTTTGCCACAATCTTGTTACCAGAACTACGCTCGGTCTGATTCACGCGGGGTCGTGATACGTAGGCAATCCACATAAGATTCGACCACCACTAAAAAGAAAGAAAAAGAATCCAAAGGTTAAATAACAATAAGGCTTGCAAAGATAGTCGAAAAAAAAAAAAAAAAAAAAAAAAAAAAAAAAAAAAAAAAAAAAAACCGGAATGACGCATGTTAAGAGTACATGTAGAAATGGTTATTTGGTTAGGTGCATTGCATCCAACGTGCTATAACATATCTGTCAAACTCGGTGAACTAACAAGTTTGTTGCGTATTCCAGAAAGTTTAGCAGTTGGTTTGACAGAATATCCTGGCCAGCCATCACTACCGTACTAGATCCAAAGGACCAGTTACAGTAAGCATGTCGAGTTCTGGCAAGAGTCTCGAGGAAGAAAAATCCGAGCTACAAATCATGAAAGAAGAGGTAGACCGGTTAAAACAACAGATAACAGAGATGCACCTGGCCTGGGCCAGGGAACAGTCTTCACCAAACCGCCCTACTCTCGCCTCAGCTCCGGAACATCCGCCCGTCGATCCTTCAACAAGCGCCCCGAGCTATCCATACTTTCAGGGGGAAAATCCATATGCCACCCACATTCCACCAGCCAAACCAAATCCTCCTCCAGCCACCCCTGTTTTTGTGGCACCTCCACCCGCTCCTCTGCAAAGGCCGGCCAGCGAGCCATATGTTCACATCCATGACAACTCTTACTATCCTCCAGAGCCTACTTTCAGGGCTCCTGAACCACAATCACATACACCTCACTGGGATAATCCGGCAGAACCGGAAAAACACTTCCAAAGTTCGGAACACGAGGAAGTTGCCAGAAAAGTTAAAAGCCCGGAGCAGTCCTTCAGGAACATGCACGGTTTAGGCAACCAGGTCAGCGTCGCCTATAAAGATCTGTGTCCATTTCCGGACGTCCAGTTGCCAGCAGGATTTAAAATGCCCAAATTCGACCTATACGAGGGGCATGGTGACCCAGTGGCCCACCTGCGGGGGTTTTGCAGTAAAATGAGAGGGGCCGGAGGACGGGACGAGCTTCCGATAGCCTACTTCGGCCAGAGTCTGGGAGGATCGGCGTTGGAGTGGTACACTAGACAGGATCCCAGTAGATGGTTTACGTGGGATGATCTGGCTCAAGCTTTTATCGGCCAGTTCCAATACAATCTCGAGATAATCCCCGACCGCCTATCATTGCTAAAATTAGAGAAGAAGCCTGCTGAAAGCTTCAGGGAATTTGGTTTCCGATGGAGGGAACAGGCAGCCAGGGTAGATCCGCCGATGAGAGAAAGCGAGATGGTGGACTACTTCTTGCAGACATTAGAGCCCACCTACTTCGGACATCTGGTAACGTCCGTAGGCAAATCATTCACTGAGGTGATAAAAATGGGGGGTATGATCGAGGAGGGTTTGAAGGCCAACAAGATCATGAGTTACTCAGCACTGAAAGCCACCACTCAGGCTATCCAAAGTGGTACTGGAGGAGTACCGGGGAAAAAGAGGAGAGAGGAAGTTGCGGCCGTCGAGTCCGGGGCATGGTTCAGAAATAGAGGCCCCGCACCACAATATAGCCCACCCCAACCTCACCACCAAAATTACTCTCACAACCCATATAGCCACCCACAACATTACTATCCCGCACCCGATCCCCATTTTACTGTCCACCATGCACAGTCCTATTCCGCACCTCCCGCTCATGCACCGTGGCGTGCGCCAAACCCCCAGAACAATCATCCACCCCCAAGAGCTTACAGAAACCCCTCGGGCGCGAGTTTCCGTCCGAACCAGGCATTCAGGGGCGACAGGGCGCCGAGGCCAAAGACTTTCACTCCCTCTAGGAGAGTCTTACACTAGTCTGTTCCACCGGTTAAAGCAGGTAGGGTTGCTGAATCCGGTTGAAGCTAAGCTGCCAAACCCTCTTCCGAAGAACCTGGACCATTCAGTAAATTGTGCCTACTGCTCGGGATGTCCGGGACATGATACAGAAAAGTGTTGGAGGCTGAAGACGGCCATCCAGGAGCTCATTGACACCCACAGGATCGAGGTCCAAGCTCCAACAGAGCCCAACATCAACCAAAACCCGCTCCCAGCCTCATCATGAGACCAATATGATCGAGTTGGTACGGGCGGAGGAAGGAGAGGAGAAAGCCTCTCAGACTGTAATGATGATTAAGTCTAGCGGGGCAGGAACGAGAAAAGGGCCAAGCTTTGATGAGTCGCCCAGTTGCAAGAAGGACATACCAGGAGAGTCGGAAGCAGGAAAGGAAAGTGTGAACGAAGTACCGGTGAAGCCGGCCAAGATAGTTGTACCAGGGGCAGCAATCAAGCCCATCTTGACAGTAGCAGGCGTTCGAATGGATCCTTTCATCATCCAGCCGGCAACACAGCTGCCAGTAACTGATAGCCGGGCCGTCCCATGGAATTATGCTCGGATTACAACGACCTACAGAGGAAAGGAGGTGAAAGAGGAAGTTTGTGAAGCCCGAGGGTTGACCCGCTCGGGGAGATGTTTTGCCCCTGCGGAATTGAGGAAGACCACTCCGGCAGTATTGAAAAAGCCGGTCACTGATGAAGAAGCAGAAGAATTCTTGAAAAAGATGAAGCCGCACGACTACTCCGTCTTAGAGCAGTTGAAGAAGACTCCGGCGCAAATATCATTGTTATCCTTGCTGATACATTCTGAAGAACATCGGCAAGCATTGATGAAAGTCCTGAATGAGGCACATGTACCGGATAAAATCTCAGTGAGCCATTTGGAGAAGATCACCAATAGGATCTTCGAAGCAAATCGGATCACCTTCACCGACGACGAGTTGCCTGAGGAAGGCACTGAGCATAACAGGGCTTTGTATCTTACGGTGAAGTGCGAAGAGGCGGTGGTCACCAAAGTCTTGGTTGATAACGGGTCAAGTGCTAACATTTGCCCTCTCTCTACACCGGGAAAATTAAAAGTAGACATCGGCAGGGTACGCGAGAACGGGGTATGTGTTCGAGGATTTGACTGAGGAGGCAAAGCATCGGTTGGTGACATAGTGCTAGTCTTGACAATTGGGCCGGTGGAGTTCACCATGGAATTCCAAGTGCTGGATATGGTGGTGTCATATAACCTCCTAATAGTGGCGACCATGGATTCATGCCGCAAGAGCAGCTCCATCCAGCCTTGCACCAACTCGTCAAGTTCGAGCGGGATCAACAGGAGATCGTCGTACACGGAGAGAACGATCCACAATCGGGCACCATCATCCCCTTTGTTGAAACAAGGAAGATGTCGGGCCGTGGGTATATCAGTTTTGCGATGTGGTGTCCGCCAATCGAGTTCCGGAAGGGGAATGCATTCCCGGCGACGGAACAATTACTGCGGATGTTACGGTGGCGCATGAAATGTTGCGACATGGTTTCGTACCCGGTAAAGGTCTAGGTGCATCTCTCCAAGGAATCATACAACCGGTATCGGTGGTCGAGAACTCGGGAACCTTCGGCTTGGGATTCCAGCCAACCTCGGAGGACATCCGGCGAGCAAAGAGGAGCAAGCAGAAAACATGGGTGCTCCCAAAGCCCGTTCCACGCCTTTCCCAATCTTTTGTCAGGTCCGGAGCAAGAGGATATCCAACGACAAAGATTCCCGGTCCTACGATCGGGCCAGATGAAGAGTTCTTCAGGAAGTTCGAGGACCTATTCACAGATGTATGTATGCTCGAGGACGGTGAAGGATCTAGTCACGCCGAGATACAATTTGTGGGATCAAAGGCAAAACTGAATAACTGGAAGGCTACTCCTCTCCCTGTCCGGAAGGAGTCTTGGTAGTTTGTCTTGGATTGTCTTTCTTTCGAAATTTTGTATTGGGGGTTTGTCCCCGGAGTAAAATCCCGTTTGTTTTGTTCATTTTTGATTTAAGTTTGCAGTTTGTTTTCCCTTTGTACAACTCCCATCAAGGAAATTTGGTTCCTTCGTGTCTAATTTTGTTTATCTTTTCTTCTTTTTACTTTTCCTGAACAGCCTTCTTGCAACTGATCTTAATGATATGGCGTGCTTAAAGATTAATCAACCCAGCCTAGAAAGTCAATCGGGTTTGGAAATAATAACACATGAAATAAGAAGTGACGAGAGTGAGTCAGAGTACGGCGATGATGAAGCCGTGGAAGAAATCGGTGAAGAATTAAGTCACTTCGAGGAAAAGCCCAAACCGAATTTAAATGATACCGAGGCCGTTAATCTAGGGAATGCGGATGACGTCAAAGAAACCCGGATAAGTGTCCATATTGAACCCAATCTGAGAGAAGAACTGATCAAAACACTCATGGAGTTTAAAGATATTTTCGCATGGTCGTACGACGACATGCCAGGACTCAGCACTGATCTAGTGGTTCATAGATTACCCACTGATCCGGCATATCCTCCCGTCAAGCAAAAGCTGCGGAAATTCAAGACGGAGACGAGTGTGAAGATTAAGGAGGAGGTAACCAAGCAGTTGCAGGCGAAAGTCATTCGTGTCACTCGATACCCCGAATGGTTGGCTAACGTAGTACCGGTGCCAAAGAAAGACGGAAAGATCAGGGTATGCGTGGACTATCGCAATCTCAACAAGGCAAGTCCTAAGGATAATTTCCCACTTCCCAATATCCATATCCCTGATTGATAATTGCGCCGGACGCGAAATTGGATCCTTTGTGGACTGTTATGCGGGATATCATCAGATTTTGATGGATGAAGAGGACGCAGAAAAGACGGCTTTTATCACACCATGGGGGACTTATTGCTACCGAGTGATGCCGTTTGGTTTGAAGAATGCAGGGGCAACCTATATGAGGGCGATGACTACGGTATTCCATGATATGATACACAAGGAAATTGAGGTGTACGTGGATGATGTGATCGTAAAATCCAGGCGTCAAGAAGACCATGTTGCTGACCTCAGGAAGTTCTTTCAAAGACTTCGAAGATACGACATCAAGCTCAATCCGGCCAAATGCGCATTCGGAGTTCCATCAGGAAAGTTGCTAGGATTCATCGTCACCCGACGGGGCATTGAGTTGGACCCATCCAAAATCAAGTCCATTCCGGAGTTAGCCCCGCCGAAGAATAAAACAGAGGTAATGAGTCCGTTGGGAAGGTTGAATTACATCGGTAGGTTTATTGCCCAGCTTACGGCAACTCGTGAACCCATATTCCGCCTATCGAAGAAAGACGCCGCGATAGAATGGACGGCAGAATGTCAGGCAGCGTTTGACCGGATCAAAGGGTTCTGTCAAATCCACCCGTACTAGTTCCGCCCGAACCGGGTAGACCCCCGATTCTTTATTTGACGGTTCCGGAGAATTCGTTCGGCTGCGCTCGGGCAGCATGATCTTACCGGCAGTGAAGGAACGGGCCATTTACTACCTCGCAAGAAGTTCACACGATCCACGAGGTCAAGTACACTCATCTAGAAAAGACATGTTGCGCCCGGACTTGGGTAGCCCAAAAGCTGAAACATTACTTGTCTTCTTACACCACGTACCTCATTTCGCGGTTGGATCCGTTGAAGTATATTTTCCAGAAACCTATGCCTACAGGGAGGTTAGCAAAATGGCAAATATTACTTACGGAATTCGACATCATATACGTGACAAGGACGGCTATGAAAGCTCAAGCCCTGGCCGATCACTTAGCTGAAAATCCCGTCGATGACGAATACGAACCTTTGAGGACGTATTTTCCAGATGAGGAAGTATTGCAGATTGAGGGGTTAGAACCAACCAAGGATCCAGGATGGAAGCTCTTCTTCGATGGAGCGGCAAACGCAAAAGGAGTCGGAGTAGGGGCTGTGCTCATATCTGAAACAGGACATCATTATCCTGTTACTGCTCAACTGCGTTTTCACTGTACCAATAACATGGCCGAGTACGAGGCATGTATCTTGGGGTTGCGATTAGCGGTGGACATGGATGTACAGGACGTCTTGGTCTTGGGGGACTCGGACCTTCTGGTACATCAGATTCAGGGAGAATGGGAAACCAGAGATTTAAAGCTTATCCCATATCGTCAGTGTTTGCATGATTTGACCAAACGCTTTCGATCGGTAGAATTCAGGCACATCCCAAGGATGCATAATGAGGTTGCCGACGCGTTGGCTACCTTAGCGTCGATGCTACATCACCCGGATAAGGTTCGTGTCGATCCATTACATATCCAGATCCGGGATCAACATGCTTATTGTAACGTGATAGAGGAGGAGGTGGATGGTGAGCCGTGGTTTCATGATGTCAAGGAATACCTCAGGTTAGGAGTATACCCAGAGCAAGCAACTGGAGACCAAAAGCGAGCTATTCGGCGGTTGGCGAACGGATTTTTCCTTAGTGGAGGGGTGCTGTATAAAAGAACCCCAGATTTGGTATTGTTGAGATGCATAGATGCAAGTCAAGCCACAACGGTGATGACGGACATACACTCAGGAGTTTGCGGACCACACATGAGCGGATACGTATTGGCAAAGAAGATTCTTCGAGCAGGATATTATTGGCTCACTATGGAGCGGGATTGTATAAGTTTCGTGCGAAGATGCCATCAGTGTCAGATACACGGAGATTTGATTCATTCTCCGCCGACTGAATTGCATACAATGTCGGCACCATGGCCGTTTGTCGCATGGGGTATGGATGTTATTGGACCTATTGAGCCTGCGGCTTCCAATGGTCACAGGTTCATTCCGGTAACGATTGATTATTTTACCAAGTGGGTGGAGGCCAAAACATTCAAATCAGTGACCAAGAAGGCGGTGGTGGACTTCGTACACTCCCACATCATTTGTAGGTTTGGAATTCCAAAGATGGATTGATGAAAGAGGTATGTCAACAGTTCAAGATTACACACCGAAATTCCACACCGTATCGCCCAAAAGCAAATGGTGCGGTCGAGGCAGCAAACAAGAACATAAAGAAGATATTGAGGAAGATGATAGAAGGGTCTAGGCAATGGCATGAAAAGTTACCATTTGCGCTGTTGGGTTATCGCACTACCGTCCGGACTTCGGTAGGTGCAACTCCTTACTTGTTGGTATACGGGACCGAAGCAGTAATACCCGCAGAAGTTGAGATTCCATCCCTCCGAATCGTCGCTGAAGCTGAGATTGATGACGACGAGTGGGTCAAAACCCGATTAGAGCAATTGAGCTTGATTGATGAAAAGAGATTGACAGCAGTATGTCACGGCCAATTGTATCAAAAGAGAATGGCGAGAGCATATAACAAGAAGGTACGTCCCAGGAGATTTGAAGTGGGACAGCATGTGCTGAAGAGAGTTCTACCACATCAGGCCGAGGCGAAAGGCAAGTTCGCTCCAAATTGGCAGGGACCTTTTGTGGTGACTAGAGTATTATCCAACGGCGCTCTATGTCTGACCGATGTCGAGGGAAGATGCACCGATATGGCTATCAATTCTGATGCAGTTAAGAGATATTATGTGTAATTCTTTAACGCATTTGTCAACGCTTGGTTTCGTTTGTGTGTATTTGGCATTTTTTCGGAGAATGAAATGACAGAGGCAATTTTTCTACTACCCAAACACTTTAACCTTTGTTTCCCCATTTGAGCCTTAATTGTTCTTTCATATACCCTCTTTCGAAATCATCAAGGAAGATGTGTAACAGAATAGAAAAGAAACAAAGAAGTAATACAAGAAAAAGTGAACTACGTTCGACCTGATTCCTCAAGAAGGATACGTAGGCGCCACACGGCTCGGTCATAATAAAACAAAAATCAAAAAATCCCCCAAGCAACAAAACTGGGGCAGAAGTTATTGTTTTCGTTGGAAAGATAGTGTGGATTCCGAAAGTTGTAACAAGCTAACCGTTGAGGCTAAACCCCTTTCTTCGGCCTCACGCGCAGAAACCATATCAAGAACCAGAAAGACCTCTCGATCAGTATTTGAGAAGTGCCAAGTCATGTGAATGAAAGCCAAGAGTGACGTCCCGACCCTCGATTGAATTCAGGATGCACAAGCCGAAAGGGGATAACGCTCTAGAGGGAATCTCAGGGGTGATACCCCGCCGCAAGGAAAGAAAGCATAAATGAGAGAGTCTTAACTGTGAAAACCCTCGCGGGCACCTTAAGGCGAAGGAAGTTGAGAGAAGTAAAATGAGAGAGTCTTACGGTGAAAACCTTTACGGGCACCTTAAGGCGACGGGAGATAGAGAGAAATGAGAGAATCTCATTAGTGAAAACCCTTTGAAGGGCACTGTGAGGTGGCAGGATGAGATGGTTACAAAATGTCTGCATGAGACAAGGTTGGGACATCCGTTTACCCCTAGCAGAACGCGGTATCAGAAAGTGATTGACATGAATAGACTGGGTAGTTTAATCTCAAAGGCACGGCATAACATTGGATCAGGCACACATTCAGATAAGTTTTCCTATTTTTGAGTTCAGAAAAGTTTTTCTCTTCTTTTGTCATTTGCGGCCAGTATTCTTTTCCTTTCTTTCATTTTTCGAAAATTGACTTTTTCAAAGCTTACTACCAAGTCTCCCAAAGCAATATAATGAAAGTGAATAGGCATTGGAACAAGGCAATGAGACGGAAGTCGTTACGATAGTGAGATTGGGATGACAGGCCGAGTGGAAGGTTCGCAAGAATTATGGAGTATGATGGACACATGTGGCATGTCCGAAAGATGATTTCACGCAACAGATCACCGGCTTAAAAAGAGTCGGACCAAACCAAAGAGTGGAATAAAAGGAAAAAAAAAAAAAAAAAAAAAAAAAAAAAAAAAAAAAAAAAAAAAAAAAACATCTTCCCAAGCAAGCGTCAACATCGTCCTCAAAGTTCGAGAGAGGCCAAGCAGCGGAAAGAGAATGGCCTCAGCAAGAGTGGCACGACCACTCGCGGCGTTTTGAAACTAACAATTTTTCTTTGATTTAAAGCAGGAAAAGAGGGTCCGACGGCAGAAAAGCATACCGTCCAGAAGTTTATCACACTGGGGCAGAAAATTTTCTCCTGTTGCGAAAATTTTCTGGAGAGCAAGACTCAGAGGATAAGTGTAGAAAGCAACACAAGATGGGGTGATCTTTGAGCCGGGTATCATCTCCAGCAGTTATCGGAAAAGAAAAATGGCTTCGAGATTCCCCCAGCAGTATTACATCCTATAATTTGATCAAGGAAACAAAAGCGTGAGTCCCAGAAGAGGTAGGGGAAGAAGGAAGAGAATGAGGGGTGAAGGAAACAAAGAATACTTCCTCAGCAGCATCACCACCAGCAGGCGAGTAAACAGTTCCAAAAATATCCCCAGCAGCCAGAAGAAAAGTAACACGACCTAAGGGAAAGCAATTCCAAGACAGGATAATTCGGAAGAGAAGGTGGTCCGAGAGGTAATGCAGGAACAAGGATAGGGTACAAGAGGCAAAGGAAGGTAATCAAGATAAGATGAAATCAGTTGAAGTAGTAGTTGAAGTCAGGAAGCCCGCCTGGAGAATGGAGTGGCGATTTAATTTTGAAGTAGTAGTTGAAGTCAGGGAGCCCGCCTGGAGAATGGAGTGGCGATTTAATTTTGAAGTAGTAGTTGAAGTCGGGGAGCCCGCCTGGAGAATGGAGTGGCGATTTAATTTTGAAGTAGTAGTTGAAGTCAGGGAAGCCCGCCTGGAGAATGGAGTGGCGATTTAATTTTGAAGTCGTAATCGAAGTCAGGAAGCCCGCCTGGAGAATGGAGTGGCGATTTTATTTTGAAGTAGTAGTTGAAATCAGGGAGCCCGCCCGGAGAATGGAGTGGCGATTTAATTTTGAAGTAGTAGTTGAAGTCAGGAAGCCCGCCCGGAGAATGGAGTGGCGATTTAATTTTGAAGTCGTAATTGAAGTCGGGAAGCCCGCCCGGAGAATGGAGTGGCGATTTAATGTCGAAGTTGTAGTTGAAGTCAGGGGAGCCCGCCCGGAGAATGGAGTGGCGATTTAATTTTGAAGTAGTAGTCGAAGTCGGGAGCCCGCCCGGAGAATGGAGTGGCGATTTAATTTTGAAGTTATAGTTGAAGTCGGGAGCCCGCCCGGAGAATGGAGTGGCGATTTAATTTGGAAGTTGTAGTTGAAGTCGGGGAACCCGCCTGGAGAATGGAGTGGCGATTTGATTTTGAAATAGTTGAAGTCGGCGAGCCCGCCCGGAGAACGGAGCTGGCGATTTAATTTTGAAGTTGTAATCGAAGTCGGGGAGCCCGCCCGTAGAATGGAGTGGCGATTTTATTTTGAAGTAGTAGTTGAAGTCGGGAGCCCGCCCTGGAGAACGGAGTGGCGATTTAATTTCGAAGTTGTAGTTGAAATCAGGAAGCCCGCCTGGAGAATAGAGTGGCGATTTAACTTTGAAGTTGTAGTTGTCAGGGAGCCCGCCTGGAGAATGGAGTGGCGATCTGTTTTAATTTGGTAGAGGAAAGCGGTAGAATGTAACAGAAATCTTCCGCATGAATCCAAGTTCGTAAGAAGAGACGAAGCATCAGAAGGAACGCCAAGTCGGACAAGACGGCAAGGAGCGCGACAAGATCAAGTTAAAAAGGATAGATAAGAACTTGTAGTACTGTAACTTAGTCTAGCTTCTTGTTTTTGTTGCTTAGTGCGGTGTAACAAGGAGATCGGCTAAGCAGTGGTAACAGCAGTAACAGCGGCAACAGCAGTAACAGCGAGATCGCAACAGTCATGGTAGTCCCAGCTACCAGAACTTCCCGAACTACATTGACCTGATTCCCTTTTAGCCAGGGATATGTAGGAGACCTTTGAAGCAAGGTTCGGTCAAAACTTTTCCAAAATGCTTCATACGGAGTGTTCGGATAGGCAAAAATCGCTTATATCCGCTCATTTATCTTTGCACGAAAACTCGGCGTGTTTACGCGCAAAGAGGGGCAGCTGTGAGCACGTGATTTTTGCCTTACTCGAGAAGTACTCCCAGAAAATTCAAAATAAAAATAGTTTCGTGTTGGGCATGATTTGTGTGATTTTGTGTTAATTTTATCTTTTGTGTGCACGTTTATTTATTTAAATTAAAAAATACAAAAATATATGCTAGGCTTTGCATTTTCAGTGTTTGATATCGAAGTCATGTGATTTACATTTTTGGGTGATATGTAATTGTGTGCGTTAGTTGTAGTAAGAACAACGGTGTTATAGGTTGATATATATACATATGCGTGTATATATATATATATATGTATATATACATATATATATATATATATACATGCACATATATATGTGTAGTAATGAGATCCGGTCTGGGCCAAAACTTAGTCTAAAAGCCAGGCCCAAATGAATTGCTTCCGATCCGGCCCAAATATCCGTCCAGCTTCAGCCTAGGTAACGCTTGATCTGGACCGTTGGATTTTATTATCCAACGGCCCAGATTAATCCTTTAATTCTAATATGCATTCAACCTATGACTTGACCAAACGACACCGTTTGGTTTAAGTGAGAAGATCCTGATCGTTGATCAAGTTTGATCCAACGATCAGGATTTAACTTCTCAAAACGTATATAAACCCATTTCCATACCCCGCCCCCCCCAAGCCAGACCCCCCCTCTCCCTTCGTCTCCCAAAGGTCCTTAGAGACCAGGCGTAACGCCGCCGTCCGCCACCTTGCGCCGCCTGCCGGAAATCGCCTCACGGCGGTTCCGGTAGGCCAATCAAACCCAAACCAACGCCAAAACCTTCCCCTCACCTCCCCCATCACGATCCCAGCCTCCATTAACCTCGAATCATGCCGGATCTCCTCGAATCTTCATTTGAAGATTCGAGTCAAACTCGAATCTATGCCAAATCACCCCAAATTCACACCACAGTCTCCTCACACCTCCCCCACACTCCCAATGACATTGGTTTGCTTCGAATCTAACCAAAAATGCAAAAGCCCCAAAATCCGAGCCCAAGAACCCTAATTTTGAAGAAACCCAATTCGAGCCGGCTTAGCCACAATTGAAGTCCAAGGGACTTTAGTCTAGGTGTTCTCAATCGAGAACATCTCGATTAAAGCCCGTTTGGCTTCAATAATTCCGAATTTTGGTTCGAAGTTTGGTCGGCAGTTTTCTTACGAGGTATTCGTTTCTTCTTTGGTCAATTTAGTTCGATTTGGTGAATATGTGTGTTTGTTTTATTCATTGTTTCAATTCTATTCTAGCATGCTTCTAATTTCTCATAACAATCGACCTGCTATCCTCCTTTGAGGCCTTTTATTTGGCCAATTCCTCTGTTTTTAGTAGTTAAAATGAATCATGAGTCCAATGTGATTAAAGTCGTCAAGGAATTAGTTCGTAACATTGGTCCTTGAATCTGCCTGTATGTAATTCATTAGAGTAGGGGTTGGTTACTGTTTGATTCAGATTTAAGGGATAATTGGTTGTAGTTAATAGGATAATTGTTTAATCACACACCCATACAAAGGGCTAGTGGAACTGAGCACAGCAGGGCATCCCCACTGAGGTCCCTGCCACCAGCCTTGTTGTTTAAGGTTTGAGTCCATACTTTGGACAAGAGATAGTGGGTTTGCAGGGAATATGATGGGTTGGGGAGTCAGGGTAGGGGTAACCTTAGTTTAACATGCTGGCCAGCCAAAGTAGAGGGGATTGGCTATAAATAGGAGAGACATTGATAGGTATTGGGGGGGATACATACAGACATTTTTGAGAGCATCTGGGAGAGCAAAAACAGTACCTGGAGAAGCAAAAAACAGTAGACCTGAAGAGAAAAAATAGATATAAAGAGACAGAGAAACTGTTTCATTAGTTCCGGGGTCACTGTTTTTGTGAGTTTTGATGCAGTGGTTGAGTTATTAGGCTTTCGTGTGTTGTGGTTGTGTATTGCTGTTGGTGGCAGTGTTCATTTGGTGGTTGTTGGTCGTTTGTGTTGCTGCTCTTGTTCATTTGTTGCTGCCTGGCTGTGTGTTGTTACTGCTTGGTTCAAAATCTTGCTGTTAGACCTTATTGTTGTTGCTGTAGTATTCAATTGAGGCTGTTGGTCAGTAGTTTGTTGCTCTTGATTTGCTTTGGTATATTGTTGCTGCCACTGGTGTGTAGTTGTTGCTGCCTGTCTTGGTCGTTGTTGTTACATCTGACTTGGGTAGCTCTTGAGTTGTTTTGGTCTATTGTTGCTGCTCTTGGTCTTGTTGGTTGCTGCTCTTGGTCTTGTTGGTTGCTGGCTGGTCTGTTGGTTGTTACTGCTTGGTCATTGATGTTGTTGGTTCAGTATGGTTGAGGCTGGTTTATAGTTTGCTACTGGTGTATTTAGTTGAGTGCTGCCTGGTTGTTTATTGTTTGCTTTGATTCAGTGATTGATAAAGTTCGACTCCTGTTGGCTGTTGGGTTGTAGCTGGTTCACTGGTTGTTGTTGCTATTGGTTTACTGTTGGTTGTTGTTGGTCTTTGATTATTGCTGCTCCTGTTACTGTTTCTTGTTGTTGTTGCTGCTTTGCCGTCGCTCACTCTTCCTTGTTCTTCCGCATTCCAGGTACACACCTCTTTTATTGTAGTTCCTTGGTTCGACAAGAATGAAGTTTGAAGCTTATGCATAAAGTCTATTGAAACATGTAGTCGTCCTATGTTCAATTACATTCTGTTAGTCTCCAATTAAGCTTGTATTGTTAGTCTTGGTTATGGAAAAGCGTAGCTAGGCCAAAGATACATTGTCGTTAGATAAGCATGTAAACCCTGAATTAGTCTTCGTATCTCTATTCAATCTTCCCTACTCATGTGTGTAATCGCCAAACCTGTTAAATGATAGACCCTATGTTACAAGCAAGATTAGCTAGGGAGTTGTTACTCAACTGAATGACGTAATTAGATTAAAAAGAGTCGGGGGTGCATTTCATGTGACCCGACCCCAATTTCGGGCAAGAGTAAATAAAGCATGACATGAACCACAGGCGCATTTCATGCGATGGGGTTCGTAGCAAGTTTTAAGTAATTTGGAATCAACTCTTAAGTAAGATACAGTGAGATATAGTTCGCTTTAGATTTGAATCAAAGGTACGCCTCGCCCAATAGTTACACTAATCACATAGCCGTCATAAATGTACATATAAATACTTAGGTTTCGAGATGCGTCGTTTTCTTAACGAATATCACGCCTTTCTCAACAGTGTAAATAAGTAGTCGATCCGGGCACATACTTTAGTTTTACCTTTTTAAATACGGGTGTGCATTTCATGTGACCCTAAATCCAAACCCCGAAATGTTGAATAAGAATATGTTGAGGATCCGGGTGCATTTCATGTGACGTGATTCGAAAGCATATTTTTAAGCAACTTTTTCTTTCGTAAATCACAACCAATAATAAAAGTGGTAAAGGGGTATTAACTTGCACTAAGTACATAATTGTAAAAAGCAGATAGATAAGCCAAACACGACAGTTGAGCGACCGTGCTAGAACCACGGAATTCGGGAATGCCTAATACCTTCTCCCGGGTTAATAGAATTCCTTATCCGGATTTCTGGTTCGCGGACCGTTAAATAGAGTCATTCTTTTCCTCGATTCGGGATTTAACCGGTGACTTGGGACACCATAAAATCTCCCAAGTGGCGACTCTGAAGTAATTAAAATAAATCCCGTCTCGATTGTCCTTCAATTGGAAAAACTCTTTGCATCCTTGCGGGTGCGTAAAAAAGAGGTGTGACATTATCTCTTAGTAAACTTCTAGTTTACTATGGCATAAAATTTTACATTAGTAAACTTCTGATTTACTATGATTGTTTTTGCATTCTGGTTTACTCTGATACATGATATAGTACAAAACTGAAGAATAAGACGGGTAACTTCTCACATACATATTATTTTACCCCCTATGATTGTGGAAACATGAAGATTTTCAATCTTCCAATCAATTATAGTCTCAATATGATAACCATTTATTTTAGTAAACTTCGGGTTTACTACAACCTATGTTTTGACCACAATCATATAATATGAATGACATATTTGTAAATAATCTCTTCGAGAGCCTTTAATTATTATCCATAATATAATATTTATCGGACACTACTGGTGTCACGTGTCTTCAAGGCAAACAATTAGCTCTTCAGGAGTTATTGATATATTTTGTACTATCAAATATTGCTCAGATACTTATGGTTTCATAAGAGAAAATTACAATCAAATAAATAATTGTTTAAGCACAAGAAAATTCTTCTTCATAATATTTTCCTACTTCAGGAGACAATTCCAATTGTATTACTTCTCCAGGAGCAAATTTAGGTTACGAAATATTGAGTATATATTCTCTTAATTATATTACCTCTTCAGGAGGTAAATATATTTACATCAAAAGCGCATTCATATTTACCAGATTTATTAATATTGCCACATTCACTTCAGGGAATGGATTATTATTATCAAAAGTTCTCATCCTTCAGAAGATCGAACATGATTATCTGAATGCGCATTAATCATAATAAATTGTGATGCCTCAACCTCTTTTAAAATATTTACTACTTCAGGAGCAAATCGAGACGTGCATTTAATATAGAGAATATTTATGTATCTTATCTTCATTTGTAACCATAGAAAGTTTAAATTATCACTTCTGGTGATCATAGGCATATACCACTTCTGGTGGTTAACAAAATATAATTACAATGAGATATACGAAAAATAACCACTTCTGGTAGTTGTATATTTCTTGCAAACCCTGCTAGAGTTTAAGTTGATCTAATAATAATATTCATATTCTTCAAAATGACATAAATAAGATATATTATAGTAAACATCATTATCAAATCATAACTTTTATTTATGTACAATTACATAACCATACTATTTATTACAAACAACAAAAATTAAAATATTTATATTTCTACATATTCATTGCCGATTATATGACTTATTTCTCCTTTTGGGAGTGCAAAGTAACCAGCTACATCTAAATGCATGAAGTCAAACTTATCTTCAGAGATAAAATTTGCTTCAGCATTTTTCTCTGTCTTTTTCAAGGAGGCTTGATAAAGCTCAACCAGGTGCTTTGGCATACGACAGGTATGTGACCAGTGCCCTTTTCCTCCACATCTACAACATGAACTTTCTGCATTTGGTGCTTGCACCGCTTCATGCTTTTGTTCATTCCTTTTCCACTGCTGGTGGAGAGGAGGGTTCTTTGGTGCATTATTATTAACATGATTAGAGTTTCTTCCCCGGACACGACCATGACCACGATTGGGGCCATGATCTCTTCTATGTCTAGCTTGGTAGAAGTTCGTCTCATTCACTTCAGGGAATGGACAAGAACCAGTAGGGCGACTTTCATGGTTTTTTATTAATAGCCCATTATATTGCTCGGCTATAAGATGACGTGAGATAAGTTTAGAATATCTTTTAAATCCCATCTCTCGATATTGCTGCGGCATGAGCATATCCGAGGCATGAAAAGTGGTGAAAGTTTTCTCCAACATATCATAATCAGTAATATTATCACCACATAATTTTAATTGTGAAATAATTCTGAACATATCAGAATTATACTCGCTAATAGATTTAAAATCTTGTAGCCTTAGATGAGTCCTAGCATACCGTGCCTGTGGAAGAACGACCATCTTCATGTGGTTATATCTATCTTTCAAATTATTCCACAGTATAATTGGATCTTTAACAGTAAGATATTCCATTTTCACGCCTTCATCAATGTGATGGCGTGGGAATATCATTGCTTTGGCACGGTCTTTATTTGATGCCTGATTTTTATCACTGATGGTGTATGCCAGACCCATCGCATCAAGACGAATTTTAGCATCCAGCACCCAAGACATATAGCTTTTGCCCGATATATCTAGGGCCACAAATTCAAGTTTAGAAAGATTTGACATTATTTAAGAAAAGAAAGTTCTTACCTCAGATACTTTCAAAATATTTGCTCGAGATGGCAGAGTCTTGTGCTGATAACGTGTTATAAAATAAAGATTGTAAATTAAAGACATGTATAAAGAGAGACTGATATATTATTCGAATTCAAACTGATGTACAAAATGAACTGAAAACCCTTCTATTTATAGAAGGAAGGAAGTTGATGTGTAAGCTGCTACTGTAAGCTGATGTGTAAGCTACTATTACAAGCTGCTATGTAAGCTACTGCAATACCAGATATGGATAATCTTCTACTGAGAGTAATGTTTATCTATAACGGAGTACTGAATGGATAAGTTTATTGTACCCAGTATAGATAATCTTATACTAGGGGTAATGATTATCCATAACGGAGTACTGAAAGAATAAGATTATTACACCCAGTATGGATAATCTTCTACCGGGGTAATCTTTATCCATAATCGGATACTGAAAGGATATGCTTATTATACCCGGTATGGATAATCTTTTACCTAGAGTAATATTTATCCATAATCGGATACAGAAAGGATAAGCTTATTATACCCAGTATGGATAATCTTCTACCGCGGATAATGTTTATCCGTAATCAGGTACCGAAAAGATAAGTTTCTTTAGGAAGCTTATTTCCAATAGAGTACTAAATAGATAAACATATTTACGGCGTAGTCCCATATAGATAAACTTCTTTAGAAAGCTTATTTACTATGGAATATGAATATTTATAATATAATATATTTATAACATATTTATTTTTGTAAAGAGTATACCAATATTAAAAAGTCACTTACTATGGGCAAGAGACGAAAAAGAAAAAGGCAGGAAGTTTCTTGTGGTCGAAACTTCCACTCCATTCTCTCTCTTTTTTTCTTTTCTTTTTGAGATCTTCATGCTCCATGTTCCCATGTGACAAAAAAAGAAAAAAATAATATCTGTAAACTCATGAAAAGGAAAAATAAATACTCTTAATAAATAATACTAATAAATTATTAATAAAACCCAATGACCAAAAAAGAAAAAAAAAGAGGATCTATTTATAATCCAGCCGTTATCCAACTCATTCCCTTTCTGACGGTGTCGGCCATCTGCCCCTCCTTTTAACACCTTCGTTCCACCTCCACCTCTCAATTCTCCGGCCGATCAATTTCTCCTAATTCAGATCCCTCAATTTCAGTTCTCCGATCTCTCCACAGGTCCGATTTCGAGTCACATCCGAATCGGATCCGGGTCAAAGATGTCATCATCACGGCGTCTCCGAGATCTTCAAGCCCAACCCGGTAACAAGATCTGCGTCGATTGCTCCCAAAAGAATCCTCAATGGGCTTCAGTTTCCTACGGCGTTTTCATGTGCTTAGAATGCTCCGGCAAACACCGAGGGCTCGGAGTCCATATCTCGTTTGTCCGATCCGTTACCATGGACTCATGGTCCGAGATCCAGATCCGAAAAATGGAGCTCGGCGGTAACGACAGTTTAAACAAATTCATGGCCCAATATGGAATCCCTAAAGAAACTGATATTGTAACTAAATACAATACAAAAGCTGCTTCTGTTTATCGTGATAGGATTCAGTCCCTAGCTGAAGGTAAACCTTGGAGGGACCCGCCTGTCGTTAAAGAAGCTCTAACGGGGCCTACTAGTAATAATACTAGTAGACCACCGTTGAGCCGCGGCGCAAGTGGGGGTGGCGGCCGTAGCAGTTGGGATAGTTGGGATAATAATGATGATGGAGAATTTAGTGGCAGTGGTAAGAATAATGTGAGGAGAAATCAGACTGTGGGGGATTTTAGGAGTGGGGGTAGTGGGAGTAATGCTCCAGCTAGGTCAAGATCGACGGCAGATATTACTAAGGAGCAGTATGAGGCGTCAGCCGCTAATAAAGATAGCTTTTTTGCGAGGAAAATGGCAGAGAATGAGTCCCGGCCTGACGGGCTACCGCCCTCTCAAGGAGGGAAGTATGTGGGGTTTGGATCAAGTCCTGCTCCAATGCCTAGTAGGAATAACATTAATCAGCAAGGAGATGTTCTTTCTGCTGTTACTCAGGTTGTATGCCTTCCCTTGCATTTTACAAGATGTTATTTGATTGGACACAGATTTGATATGTTAGTTTAGCTTATATATGTTAGTGATGGCTGAAATAAAAGTGTGAATAGTTAATGAATTTGAACGTGAAAGCTGTATAAAATTTATCCAACATTTTGAGATATTCCAAAAAGGAATGAGTGCCATATAAATTGGGATGTAGGAAGGGCTATGTATGCTGTTCTGTGGTGCTGTGATATGCTTACTTACTGATAGCTGATAGAGTTGCTGTGTGGTATTTGTAGGGATTTGGTAGGTTATCTATGATAGCTGCCACGGCAGCACAGTCAGCTGCAAGTGTGGTTCAAGTAGGAACAAAGGAGTTGACTTCTAAGGTATTTTGATTTGACTTCTTGATTAATAGTTAATAATTCTGTAATTGTTTACTTTGCATATGCTTTTCTGTTTTTCATTTTCTAGCGATATCTCTTGATTCTTGTGACACGCTACTTTAAAATTCATCCTTTTTCAAGCCTATTAACTAGCTGATGGGCACAGGAAAGAATGGTGCCTTCAATAATACTCATTGAGCTTTGTAATGCAACAATAACAACAATTACCCAGTAAAATCCCACATAGTGAGGTCTTGGGAGGGTAATACGTACGCATACCTTACCCTGCCCCGATGTGTTCAATAAAATTTTCGTTGTCTTTTGGACATACATTTGATCCTTTAAGCACTTCTATTATTTTGAGGTTAGTTCATTTAGTTGGTTGGATCAAGTTTGATATTATGCCATACTTATTGTGGTAATATTCTAAGGAGGTGAATGTTGGACCGGTATGACTAACAAATCCGCAATATGTGTAAGATAAGTATTATAGAATGTGTATGTTTTTTTTTTGGTTGATAAGCATGTTGTAGAATGCATATGATTATACAAGGTTAAAAATGATCAAATATGATAGAGACGCCAAGTAGCACAAAATAGAGGATACAATGAGGAGGAAGTCGCCCCAGAACAACTTTTCTACTTTAGAATTGTAACTCATTTTCTCTTAAAAGTTCTGCTATACACCGAAGGAAAAACATGCAGATGCAGAAAAAGTTGCAAACTAGTTGGTAGAGTGACACAATTCTCTGATTTTAAAAAGGATAGGATTAGGTCAATATCAGACATGTTATTAGACATGTGAATAACGGGTGATGAGAGTTAACTATGACTGTCATATATAATCTCGCATTTCTTTAACTTTGGGTTGGTCTGGGACTTGCGAAGGAATAGGGAAGGGAATGGTGTTCATTGTGGTTAAGGTGGTATCTTGCTTTAAGTGATAGTCATTTGATTTACAAAGGTTTCTGATGTAGGACATGGGAGAATTCACTCGTCTTCTACCGGATTATTGCAAATGCTGTGTGATTTCTTCTAGTGGATTGTTGCAAGTGTTGTTTGATTTGTGGCCACATGTTATAAATTTTGTGGACATGGAAGTTAAATAAATGGGTAAAGCAATGGAGAAAGATGGGTAATAATTTCATTACTAAAAAATTGACGATGGGTAATGATTGTAATATGGCACGCAAAGGTATGACTTAGTGGTCAATGAAGTGAATGCAAACGTGGGAGACTAGGGTTCAATCCCAGCTTAGACAAAAACTACTAGGCGATCGCTTCCTATCCACCAAATCTTAGGTGGGAAGATTTACCAAGTACTTGTGTTGGGTAGGACTTAGCAGGTACCAGGTGGAATAGTTAGGTTGCACACATGTTGGCCTAGACACTGATGTTGTAAAAAACGGGGGTGTTCAAGGGACGTGAACATGAGTCCAAAACAGCATATGTGACAATCTCCATGGCATACTTTGAGGTGTTTTAATCTGAATCTTGATGAGTGATAAATTAAATGGAACTGAAAGAGTACGATTAACGAGGAAAAGAACCACTGGGGCATTGGACTAGTTGCAAGAGCACAACGCGTGATGTGTGGGTTATGACACGTCACAAGTTTGAACCTTTTCATGGACAAAAGGATGGTATTTTAGCCTAAAGGATAGAGTGGTGGGCCCATGATGCATCGTGTTTCATACTGTGCACCACTGGCCCTCAAGTATTTCTTTGGTTATAAAAAAGAAAGATGTATGAAAAGAGAAGTATACCACCATAGAGCTCTTTGAATGCAATGTGGAGTTCCCTAAGAATAACCCTTTGAGGTACTGTCATAGAATAAACCATATGAGCTACTAAAGCTTGGACTCACAAAAAAAAAAATTCCTCCTGCTAAGCCAAAATAGTATAGCTATTATATGCGGGGCTTTCACTTCCTTCAAGGATTACCTAGAAGATTGTTACCATTGACCCAAAACGGAAAAAAGAGAAATAAGATTTAAAATTATTTCTCATATAGCAACCTTTATACCTTTTTGAAGAACTGCTATATACATGTTACTTCCATTCCATTGTTAATTTTGTATTTGGGTTGAGAAACCCGCATATATAGTTTTTATTTTGTATAGTTTTAATGATTGCTCTTTCTGGAGTGTAGGCAAACGGATTATTTATATATATAATGTAGGTATAAATATTTATGTAACCTATATGTTAGAATTGGAACTATATCTTGTATATCAAGACAAGATTAAACATTATAACACTAGATCGGCTAAGTTGATGCTGAGCAAATTTATAGCTTGTTTGGCCAAACTTTTTTTGAGCCAAATGCTTTCTTTGGTCAAAAGCGTTTTTTTCCCGTGTTTGGCCAAGCTTTTAGAAGGAAAAAAATGCTTTTGAGTAAAAGCAGAAGTGATTTTTGAGAAGCAGAAAAAACAACTTCTCCCCTAAATTACTTTTTTGAAAACACTTTTAAGAAAAATACACTTATAGTTTGTTTGGCCAAGCTGGAAAAGTCAGTTTATTTTGAAAAGTGCTTTTCGAAAAGTACTTTCAGTTTGTGTTTGGCTAATCAATTTGAAAATCATTTTTGAGCAATAATTTGTGTTTGGCCAAGCTTTTTTGCTTTTAAGTATCAAATTACAATTAAGGACATGAATAGATTTACGTAGTAGTTAATATTTTAAATAAATAATCGTAAAAGTTTGTTATTTAATACTCCATCCGTTTCAATTTATGTGAATCTATTTCCTTTTTAGTCTGTGCCAAAAAGAATGACCTCTTTCTTTATTTGGAAACAATTTACCTTTATGCAATGATTTATAGCCACACAAAATATATGTGCTTCATTTTACACCACAAGTTCAAAAGTCTTCTCTCTTTTCTTAAACTTCGTGCCCAGTCAAATGAGTTCACATAAATTGAAACGGAGGGAGTACAACAATTAAATCTTTTCATTTTATTTAAGTTGAATATGAAAATAAAATATGGAAGTACTTTAATTCTTTTAAGATGATTTGATATATTAAAAATCATTCAGCATGTGTAAAAGAATTTACCCCTGAAGTATATATTAGAAAGTGATGGACGTACTGACGCACCACATCGAGGGAGGTACCGTGGTGCATACTATTTGCAGATGGTAATGTATTGATTGACGAGACGCTATTGTATTGCAGATGATATTGATATTGTATTGTATTGTAGATGATATTGTGTTTGTAGTCTTGCAGATGATATTGCATACAATACGATATGGTATTGTACTGAACGCAATTAGAGGTATGGAGGTAGACTCTGGAATCTAAAGGTTTCAAGTTGAGCAGGGCCAACACTGAATACTTTGAGTGTAAGTTCAGTGAAGGGGAGGTGAGACTGGACTCGCATGTTGTCCTTGAGAGATGCAGTTTTAAGTACCTCGGGCCGATTATTCAGGGGGGTGGGGAGATTGATGAAGATGTCGCACATCGTATTGGGGCGGGATGGATGAAATAAAAACTCGCTTCAAGTGTTTTGTGTGACAAGAAGATGCCTTCAAACCTTAAGGCTATGTTCTACAAAGTGGTGGTCAGACCAACGATGTTGTATGGTCAAGATTTCTGATGTCCAGAAACCGAAGTAGCAGATATGAGGATGTTAGATGGATGTGCGGCCACACCAGGTTAGATAGGATCAGAAATGGGGTTACTCGCGATAAGGTGGGTGTGACATCTATTGAGGACAAGATTCGGGAAGCGTGGCTTTGGTGGTTTAGTCATGTGAGGAGGAGGAGCACAAACGCCACGATGAGGTGTGAGAGGTTGACATTGGAGGGCCTACTGAGAGGTAGAGGTAGGCCAAAGAAAAGGTGGGGAGAGGTAAAAGAAAAGGTGGAGAGAGGTGATTAGACAAGACATGGCGCGACTTCAGACAACCGAGGACATGACCCTTGATAGGAAGGTATGGATGTCGGGAATTAGGGTAGTAGAGTAGGTAGTGTAGAGTGTTCATAATATTAGGTGGTTTAGTCATATGAGGAGGAGGAGCACAGACGCCATGATGAGGTGTGAGAGGTTGACATTGGAGGGCCTACGGAGAGGTAGAGGTAGGCCAAAGAAAAGGTGGGGAGAGGTGATTAGACAAGACACGGCACGACTTCAGCCAATTGAGGACATGACCCTTGATAGGAAGGTATGGAGGTCGGGAATTATGGTAGTAGAGTAGGTAGTGTAGAGTGTTCATAACATTAGTATTGGCGTGCGGTCTCGTTTTCTGTTGGTAGTGGGTTTTTATGACTAACCGTTTTCTTTCATTGTTTGATCATTTTACTGTCATGTTTTAATTTGCTTTTATATAGCTTTTGATATTGTACTGTCCCTTCTTGCCTATATTTTCATTAATGTGGTACTTATATTATTCCTGAGCCAAGGGTCTATTAGAAACATTATCTCTATCCTCACAAGGTAGGGGTAAGGTCTGCGTACACACTATCCTCTCCAAACCCGTGTGGGATAATACTAGGTATGTTGTTGTTATTGATAGAAGAAATACTTAATACATTTATATCATAAATGTTAAATTTAAAATAAGTAAGATTATTTTGGTATATACTATATTTTGTTATGGGTATTTTTGGTAGGAGGAAAAGTCATACCTGCTTTTGCTTTTGGGGAGAAAAAGCTTCTTTCCAAAAGCACTTCTTTTCCCTAGAAGCTTGGTCAAACACCTTAAATTGAGAAAAAAGTACTCTTGAGAAAAAACACTTTCGGCCTGTGGAGAAGCGTGGCCAAACAAGCTACTAAAAGTACTTTTTAAAAGTTTGGTCAAACATTGATTGCTGCTTAAAAGTGCTTTTTGTATTAAGTAGCCAAACACAAATTGCTTTTCACCAAAAAGGATTTTTTCTTAAAAACACTTCTCAAAATAAGCTGATTTTAGAAGCTTGGCCAAACAGACTATTACTTGCAAAACATGCATATACTAAAAGTATCTCGGTCTTGTTAATTGCTTAATTCGATTTCTCAATTAACTATGACTCGATTTGTTATCTTACCTGATAAAAAAAATCAATTATGACTCAATCGGCACTATTTAAAGTCTGTAGCTAGACAACTTTATTATTTAACATGTACTTACCACAATCATCCTCCTTTATTCGAGTTTTGAAACGATTATGCTTTTTGAGGTTCAAATATGTGAAACTTTGACTAACTTAATTAGTATGTCTGAATGCAACTTGCCGTTAAATAATGCTTTAGTGCCTTCTGCAATTGCTTCAGAACCTCTGTGCTTGTCTTCCACAATTTTGTCAATGAGCTAATAACAAACTTCAGCTGATCGTCCAACTCCACTTAGTATGCTGGTCTTTGTTAGTAAATATGCGCTAGGATTTTCCTTCAAACCACCAATTTCATCTCCATAAAGGTTGCTGAACCAGGTGTCATCTTGCGGTGAAATTATTCAGTTCAGAAACTGTGTAAATCCTTTTGTCTGTTTATTTAGTTCTAGGGTTAAAGAACAAGCTTGTCCCACCAGAGATTCATGTTGTCTTCTGCTAATTTCATGCAAAGCTCAGTTTTGAGATGACATGTTTCCTACATCATCTGAACAGAGCTCAAGGGAAGTAAAGAAATGAAATGGTGGCTATCTTGGCATTTTATCTAAAATATTTTATATAAAAAGAATTCTATAATTATATTGGGGTATAGGGTAAATAGGAATCGGACCCACACCTATTGAACTAGGAATCGAACCCACACCTATTGTGTAGGAGACCCCTATCGATGCCACTAGACTATAAGCTGTGGTGACAGGTCAGTCTTTGTCATAGTTGCTGAGGGAGTTTTCTCTACCAGGTCAAGAGTTCAAGGCTGGTGAGTCGCAAAACAAAAAGACCATAAGCTGTGGCGGTTGGTGCTTATAAAAATATTTAACATCTGTTTCCTTTTGGGATCAGTTTGGACCCTTTAAATTTATAATGTTTCCTTTACCTTATGCTTATTTTCCAAGTATTGTCAAGGAAAATTGTACTTGTATTTATAAAAAGATGGTACTCTTGCCATTTTCAAAAAAAAAAAGGAGGGAGGGGGGGGGGTTACACTTGCATGGCATTATTTTCGCCAATGGATATTATTCCATTCGCTGTCATATGTTCTAATTGAACTGGAGTTAACTTCTTTGCTGCCCCAGATAGTGTTTGGTATTTAGGTCCCTTTTATATTACTTGGAGTCTAAGTTTATGCCTGTATTCCGTGGGCATGACAGTTGCCATTGAATGAATCAATTGGCCATCTTCATTTGAGCTGGAGTTATCTCTGTCTGAAGTCGTTTAGGTGCTTGTTTAAAAAGCCTGCTCATCAGTTTTATTTATTTTTATTTTTTAAATTTTTTTATCAGTTATGTACATACTGGGTTTTTTGTTGTTGTTGTAAACTTTTTATCAGTTGAGTCTACATTTCATTTCTGCTATGTCGGTCTAGTGTTTGGACAAAGAATTAGTGATTTCAGATGCACCTGCAACCCAATTTTTGCAGGTGAAAGAAGGTGGATATGATACCAAGGTTAATGAAACAGTCAATGTTGTCACGGCAAAAACAACTGAGATTGGACAAAAGGGTTGGGGGCTCATGAAAGGAGTCTTGGCTATAGCTTCGCAGAAGGTTGAGGAATATACCAAGGATAGTCCAGCCTGGAAGAATGATAGCTGGCAACGAAGTGAAAATGAAAAGAACGGCTATTATCAGGATTTTAATCAGGATTCTAAGGGATGGAATACTTCTGGAGGAGCCCAGTCCTCTGGGAGGAACGTTAATGCTGTCAGTTCTGGGTCGTGGGATGATTGGGACAATGAGGACAAAAGCAAAGTAAGCTCTACGAAGGGGGGAGCAGCCAGCAAGAATGATGACTGGGCTGGATGGGATGATGGTCAGGATGATGGATTTGATAATCACTACCAGAGTGCATCTGGTACTAAACATGCCGTTCATGCTGGAAAATCAGATTCCAAATGGGCTGATGGAGGTTTCCTCTGACAGCAGTACATGTTATAACTTAGTAAATTTTTTACCCTTCCAGATTCGATTTTGTCCATGTGTCGTGTTGGAAAGGATTTGTGTGTCTGAATATAGTTGATATTTGTACCATTGCCTGCAGGTTGAGTTAATTGCTCCCCTGTAAAAGAAGAAAGAGCAAAAAGCAAACAGAATTAGACTGTTGTTGAGAACCATTATTCGGAGCTAAAAACATGCGCATTTAGGTTACATTTGGATTTGTAAAGACCATTCATGTGTTTTTACTTTATTCCTGTCTGTCCCATATATTGGAGATTTTTGCTAATTATGTCTCATTTCTCTGTATTGGGTATGGACATGCAAGATCTTGGATAAATGGTTTTGGCAGCTTAACATCTTCGTCTGGCTCATGAATTGTATGTTGCAGGTTTTGATATGCTTAGGCAGTTAGACTGTTGTGCAACTCAGTGCACCTAGCCATCTATGGTACACACACTGTGATGATTCATTTTTACTCTCTTATTTCCTGCTTTACCTGAAAAAGCCAGCAGATCTCTTATTGGTCCCAATTTTGAATTCTTAGTTTGGTGTTCAACTAGCTTTCCATTATGCTTTGTGGGAACCTACTTTTCCCTACTGTCATCAGTTCCAAGTCCTCGGGTTTTCCCGTTGCCAACACTTCTTCCACCATGTTGCTTCTTTCTCAACATATACCTTTTGAGATTCTATTAACCTTGGTTTCTTTGTTTTAGAGGTTTTGATTTCTATTTTCCCTTTTTTTTTCTTCTTGTTTTGTATTTATGGGTATATTTCATGTACTTGTCATTGTCTTGAGTTCATTTCGTGTAATATTCTTTAGAGATTTAGAGGATGTGTAATTTCTGCCATCATTTGGATCCCGTCCAGCAATTCTATTTTATTTTATATTTGAGAACTTTTGCTTTATTTCTGTGCGAGATCTTCTCCTTAATTGTACGCATCCATCTAGCTCAAAATTCAGTGAAGTGTCTTATCAAAGTACCAAATTCAAGTTTCATGCTCAAAGTCACATGGGTTACTTTAGCGCCATAGTGCCTGATATTTGAACATTGGCTCAGGCATTTTCTCTACCCCTTCGAATATTCACCTGTTGTCCAATGACTTCTCATAATCAACCTAATCGGGAAGAAAACGCCAACAATTTAGAAGTACCATTACATTCTTCTCAAGAATTTAATTTAGATTCTTTAAAGGCTGATCTAGCTGAAAGATTTGAAATCTTGGACTTTCATCCAAATATCATGATGTTATTTGAATTCAATTGATTTATTTTCAAGTTTTAACATTAAAAAAATAATATCTCGATGACTTTGATGAACTTAGTATGAATTCTCCTAAGAATCTGCTTGCAAGCTAGTTATATTATTGATGCTTGTGATGCAGACGAAAGGTTCTCAGGTCTAATTAAACTTGTCATTGTATTTGTTGAAAGAGCTTTTTTGACAATAAAATTTATCAAGAATTATGGAAAATTGAATGGGTGATGAATTTTTTAGCAGTTGCTTGGTACTTAAATGTTTTAATATCATTTTTAATGATACTATTATAAAAAAAATTCAAGATTTGAAAACTTGTCATCGAGAATAATTGTGATAATGTATTTGAATAAAATTGTGTTTGCTTGGCCTCTTTGAGTATTCCTTTTTTTTAAACCCTTAGCAGAAATTCTGCTCCGCCATTGGGTGGTGTTGGAGAAGGTGTTGGTGAAAAAGAAGTGGTGGGGCGGGGGTGGGGTGGGAGGAGTAGGGGTGGATTACGGGTTTCTGTGAACCCAATAACTTTTACATTCATTAAAAGTATAGGGAAGGATTCCGCATGTCTATTTGGAAACGGTCTCTTACTTCAGGGTAGGAGTAAAGTCTGCGTAAACAATACCCTCCCCAGATTTCACTAAGTGGAATTATACTTGGTTTGTTATTGTTATTATAGGAATATTTAGATTAGAACACAGTTCGTTGGTTCAGTTTTCATATAGATTAGCTTGAGATTGTAATAGAAACTCGTAAATTTAAAATTCTAGATCTGCTTTTGGAAAAGAGAGGAGGGATTGAGGTGGCATGCCTGATGATAATCATATCATCAAAATATCAGTGTCACATCAACAAAGCTTAAGATTATTCCTTTATTCATTCTACACATGGAGGCAACAACTATTTGAAGAGCATTTTCTTCAATTCAACAGTTATATACTAACATTTGCTAATTACCAAATGAGTCATATATCTTAATAAGTAAACACTCGGTACAGATAAATTTTAACCGTTTTAACACTGGCTAGCCACTTTTGAATTCACATCCTTACTATTTTCATAGCCAAAAGGTTGTTGTTGAATCATTAGGATAGAGCTTTTTATCTCTTTGCCAGAAGAAGCCAATATATTAGCCATTGGCCCCAATTCTGAATGCTGATCATTTAATGAGTTCTCAAACAATTTTGCCATTATGCCTTGTGGAAACTTGCCTTTTCCTACTATTATCAGCTCAAATTCCCCACTTTTCCCTATTGCCAATACTTGTTCCACCAATTCATTACTTGCTTCTTTCTCAGCATATACAGTTTGTTTATCCCACTCTATCTTGAAATCTGCAATTGTAGTATCGTCCAAAGTCCTATTTGGAAAAATGAGACCAATATATTATAAGGTTTTAGTACAACAATAACAACATACCCAACGTGATCCAATAAGCAAGGTTAGAGGAGGGTTGAGTGTATGTAGATTTTACTCTTATCTTGTGTGAGCAGTGGCAGAGCCACTCATTGGCAAGGGGAGTCAATTGTCACCCCTTCCTCGAGAAATTACACCGCGAAGATAGGTTAAATATTTTTTTTTGTATATATACTACTCCCTCTGATCCACAATAAGTGGCGAATTTGCTTTTTTCTTTTGGTCTAAAATTAATAAGTGTCCATTTATATAATCAAGAATAAAGTATTCAGTTTGTTTTTCCAAAATTACCCTTATGTGCATATCCCTAAAAAGTTTTCTTACTCCTTATAGAGTATTAAATATTTTGATTAAGGGTAGTTTAGTCATACTAGGTATTTTTATATAGAATTTAGTATTTTTTTAATGAGCGTGGCAAAAGCAAATTGGTTACTTATTATCGACCACAAGGAATGTGTGTTAACTCCCTTAATTTTTTCATATGCTTATTTATTTATATTTTGACTCTCTTTAAGAAAAATTTTAGCTCTGCCACTGTGTGTGAGGCAGAAGGATGTTTATGATGGATCCTCAGTTCAAGAAAAGTATTTTAATGTATTTGAAAAATACAAGAGTAAAAAAGCTACTATAAAAATACTGAAGCATGTAAAGAAAATATGATTAGCAGAAATAGTAATATAACCACAGATCCATGACAACGTTGATGTTTATAATTAGTTGTTTTGGTTTGGTAAACCTCAAATTTATTATGATACCAAAGTTGGAGTGCTACTGATCTACTGAAATCTTGATTAATTTCTGAAGTTTAACGTGAAATTGTACATGTAGCAACCATGGGTGAATGCAATATACGGATATTGAGTTCATATTGAGTTCATCTGAGCTCAATATTTTTGACGCGAAATATAAATATATGATTTAAAAAAACTAAAATATCAATAAATAATAAATATGAACTCATAATTTAAAAATATAATTAGCTCAATGCTAAAACTTTAATCCATAGACCTTAAATTTTGGATTAGTCTGATTAGCAACATAAGAAAATATATTCTCCTATACAATTATAATATTACGTTTATGCATTATTTTGCTTGATTTTGCATATTTTAATCTGGTGTCAAGTTATATAACTGAGTAGTTATTATGATAAGAGCATTGTATGAGATTAGTATCTTGCAAAATAATATTATTGCTACAACATCACATTTACATGTTAAAGATTACTATTAGTGTAAAGAATATTTACACTATTTATAAATATCAATTAAACTTATATGATAACACATGCTGTACTACTTAATAGACAAGGATTAAGTTATACCATGACATTAGACAGATATTTTACACAAAAGTTTAATTTAATTTGTGATAGTAGGTTCTTTACGATTTTGGCCTCGTTAACTACAAATTACACTTATTATATAATTTATCTATATAAATATTTGTTATATCGTCAATGCATAGAATTTAAAATTAAAATACAAATGCATGCATTAAAGCGTTAGATTATACTAGAATTGCATAAGGGATTTTACCTTTCAACTTCATCAAAATTAGTCTCAATATGTTGAGTGAATCTTACTAATGTAACCCTAACAGCTGGATGTTCAACCATTCTGCTACCAAATTCCATAGCCTTTCGACAATCAGCACCCCCCATGAACAAAACGCAAACTCTCATGGAATTCATCTCATTCACTTCTAATCCACGATCAACCAGCACCGCCACTGCGCACGGCGCTTGTCTCGTCACCTTCTCGTTCACCGTTCTCCATCCGTGCCCTGCGTATAAACGTATTTAAGTAATTGTCATTCTGTAAGACCCTAATCACAATATAGTTTTTGTTTTTCTTCTATACAAACACGATATTAAAAATTCCCCCCCTCCCCGAAAAAGATAGTTTTTAGGGGAGTCAAATTTAGCCCATAAATATATACTTCACCGAATTCACCAGGAAATGGTCCATTTTGGCTTGGTATATATTTATGGGTTTTTTACACTTATAGCTCACGCCAAAAACTATTAATATTTGGTATTCCGAAAGTATATAGAATCTGTATATATTTTATGTATATATAAAAACTATTATTTTAAAAGCGGCTATATAATATTATTTTCCCTATATTTATTAGCAAGTCATTTTGAACATAGCCATCTAAAAGTTGGGTCATTTGGACGGCGTATGTAGTCATTTGATCTAGTAAAAACTTATTAAAACATTAAAACCAATTTTACTTTTAGGTTTGATTTGTTTGATAAAATCATGATAAATAAAAGAAAAAAATTATTACTAGCTGATTTGGTTATTCGAATGAACATGCGTGTATACCAATTTTTGACACTCATACCTGCATGAATCTCCATTTCTTCTTCTCCTTCCATTTGCCAATGTTTATGAAACGGCAAAATAATAATTTCAGCTCGTTTCTTCTCCGCAACATGAATAATATCCTCGTGCAAATTTGGCAAAGCTGAGATAGCCATTGTAGGTCGGACCTTGACCCGACCTAATTGACTATACGCCTCAAACGCTGTGGCCACTTGATCGGTCGTGTCGTCTCGCCGGAGTACACGACCGATGAATGCAAAACCGTTCTTTCGGGCACGTTGAACCATCAGGATCGACGAGAGTCGATCGCTGAATTCAACGAGCTGCATTACGTAGAGTTTGATAATTGAAGAATTATTATTTTTGTTAGATCTTAGTGATTCAATGAGGGTTATGAGTGAACGTGCATCTCTAGGGCCACGCGTACATGCTAGAATTCTGAGATTGTTTTCTTTGATTTTTGGTGTTTTTTCTAGTTGAAGTTGATGTATTGAGGGTTTGTGAATAGCCATTACTGCAGGAGTTGTGATGAAGGTTGTAAAGAGTGCCATAACCACCAATATTGCAAACGTCTCATCATCCAAAACCTAAATGCAGACAGCCAAAGAAAGAAATTAGTTCATAAAAAATTGATGGTCACATAGATGTCAAAAATATTAAGTAGTGAATCTTTTGGCAAATGAATAATTGTTGGCCATCAACCTCGATATTGCACGTATATGTTTACTAGGGTCAAAAACAAAAGTAAAGCGATAAAGATCTCGGAAAGTTCTTTACAAAAATAGCAAGCTATATTCGTTATTTTCTTTTCCAAACTGATATACATGAATTATACAATATTGATTATACACATACTGTACATAAATTATTCATATGTTATATATTCATCGACTATTTTAAGTTTAAGCGGTTGGGTGAATGATTATTTAGATTAATTAATTCTTCTAAGAAAAATCCTGAAATAGAGTGCTCCCTCTTTAATGGATCTTAAGCCGTATAAGTCTGAATTAGTCGAGATTCCAATACGAATATACTCTCCACTAATATCAGCGTTGCTCTTGTTCCTCCTAGAGTATACTTTACGTCTCATTGATTTCAAAAACTTATAGTATGGAATTTCAGCTAAAGGAATCTTCCACTCCCTCTCTTCGAAAAACAATTGACACTAGTCTGATTTACAAGGAAAAGCACCTTTCTATATTCGGAATCAATTTAACTCGGACTTAGTTCATTTTCCCCTTTCATGACTGTATAAATGTTATAGCACGTTTAAAATTACAAGTTTTAAATTTTTTACAGCTACACAAATGTCATGACATATTTAGTACAATATATTTCAAAAATCTTTTTTTTCTTTAAATTCTGTGTACAATCAAACTATATATGTCATACAGTAAAATAGTAAATTGAAACAAAGAGAGTATATTTCTGAAAGAATTTCTGGAAAGTATAGTAAGGATTATATTCTTTCCTGGATTTCCAACCAAATAGGTAATTAGTGACAATCATTTTCAAGTACATCACCATTAGATATTGAACAGTGAGTAGTGAAGTTATCACTAAGTTTGGACTGAAGAAATTCCTTCTTAGAAATGCCTCTATTTCTCTGAAGGGAATATTCAGAACCCTATACAAGTCATATTGAAATAAACAGTAACATGCACTGTCGGCATATTTGAAAGGATCAAATTTTGGTGCTCATCTGACTTCTGTTGGAACATCCATGTTTTATAATTATAATGGAAGAAAAGTCAATGCTTGTCCACTCAACATATAATGGGTTGAGTACTGTCAGATTTTATGTGGAATCCGAGGTTACACGTAATCACGTAGCCAAATAATTAAGATCATGATCAATAAGTGACACAACTAATAATTACGTGCATCATCAAAGAGTGCAGTAGAATTGGCGGACTCAAGATTTGAAGGTTGAAGTGTACTTTTAGATTCAACCAAAATCTATTTTGTATGTAGGGTATCCATTGCTAATATATTAATATTTTTTAAATATGCATGGAGTTTTTGCCTAATTATACAGGTGTCGAACATGATCCCTCTCGGTATAGCATAGGTATCTCTGGTTATTTGGTAGGACGTATTAGGAAATATTAGAAATGTATTAGCTTTATTAATATTAATCCCTTGTTTGGTACATATTTTTCAACCAATATTAATACTTGTATTAGTTATACATCATATTCAATAGTAGTATATTAGCAATACCATATGATTTCTAATACATGGATAAGTATGTATAAGTCAGAATTATCCTTTCAAAACCTTTTCCAAATCCTTTCTAAAGATATGGAGAGTATTTTTGTATACAAATAATTTAAAAAAAAATGATGCAATACATGTTATTTTTAGTATACCAAACCGAACAGTAAATAAAAATAATCTCATCATAACTAATTTCAATATTACTTATCCCAACATTATTAATACACCCTAACAGTAAATTTCGAACGCCCAATTCTTGAAAGGAAAAAGAACAATAATAACAAATGCATATATATAGTTAAACATACCTTTTTCTCTTTGCCAATATTGAGAACTATGAGCTCCACTAATCCTTTTGTGTTCATCAAAATTCCAAGTGTAAAGGCTTCTCTCACTGGTATAGAGTATAACATGCCCACAATAAATGTTCCCAAAACCTTCCCTACACAAGCTGTGGACACAACAAGCACAACAAGTCCCCAAGATTCAAGACTATGAATTTTAGTTATATCAGTTTTTATTCCACTTGAAGCAAAATAAAGTGGCAATAATAATCCAGAAACAAAATCTTCAATTCTCAAGATTAATCTTCCTCCAAAATCTCCACTTTTTGGAATTGTTAATCCAAATATAAATGCTCCAAATATTGCATGTATACCTATAAGATCAGTCATAAAACCAAATAACATTACTCCAGCTAGGGTTAAACATATGTATGTTTCCTCCACAATATGGTGACCACTTGAAGCTTTTCTTGCCATCCAATTCATTATTGGCCTAATAATAGTGAACATAAAAACCACAAATCCAATTCCAGATAAAAGAACCCAAACGGAAATTAAAGGACTATTATGTGATTTTCCTCCTCCAGCTAGAGCAACTGCGAGAGCAAGTAAGATCCATGCTGCAACATCATTGAATGCAGCTGCAGCCATGGCTATTTCACCTACTTGTGTAGTAAGTAACCTGTTCAGACATAATATAATTAAAATAATTAATAGCGTGCACTATTTCCTATCAGTTTAAGATTTTAGATGAGATGATGTTCACGCAATTTAACAAAGTATCACATATGTGAGACCGGGGTGGAGCTACGTGAATGTTAAGGGGTTTAATCATCAAATCCCCTTTGTTAGAAAATTAAACCGCGCAAATACGGCAAAATATGTTTTGGGTCTGTACATACCGTTAAATCCCTTCTTATTAGGGGAATTTTCTACGGTGCATGTAGCTGTAAAAGGCTTCAAAAAACTGTTTGAAGCTACTTGAACTCTCCGAGAATGATGTTGCGTGCGTGTCGAATCCTCCATAAATAATATATATTTGAAGGATCCGATACGAATGTGATATCATTTTAGAAAGTTCATGCAACATAGGTTTGAAGTCACAAGTTTAAATTCCAACTATGATAATTTAATGTATATTTTGTTGAATCCCTTGGTATAAATTTATAGCTCCACTACTGCATGAGGGACGTAACATAATCTTCTAGATGAGATGATCACGCAATTCAACATATATATAACCTTACCTTAGTTCTGCGAGGATTCGAGCAAGAACAGGGAAGGCGGTGATTGAAAGCGAAACTCCGATAAATATGAAAAATTCTCCATAACCAACTCTATCAACCCCTTTGATTACTTTTCTTAGAAGAAAAGCAACTCCAATGCCCAAAATAAAGGGCAGAGAAATTCCTGCAAAAGCTATTCCAGCAGCTCTTTTTCCACTTTTACGTATGGTTTTCAAGTCCAGTTCTAGGCCAACAAGGAACAAGAAGAATAAGAGCCCTATGCTTGATACAGATTCAAGAATCGGAATGCTCCATGTTGGAAAAATCCAGCGTGTGAAGACTTCGTTCCTACCAAAAGCTGATGGTCCAAGCATAATCCCAGCCTGCAATGACAAAAATGAAACGTTATCTTTTGGAATTTAGTGGATGCGGGTCTTGGAACAATGGTAAAATTGTCTCCGTGTGACATGTATATCACAGGTTTGACGCGTGTAAGCAGTCACTAATGCTTGCATTAGGATATGCTGTCTACATTATACTCTTGGGGTTCAGCTCTCCCCGGATCCTGCGTGCAACGTGATTTGTGGGCTGGGCTACCTTTTATATCTGTTGGAATTTAGTACTTATAGGTTATCTGTTGGATTTTAGCTATATATAATGAAAGTATAAAAAATTTTACGACCATTAAGCTGTAACAGGTCATTACTTTATTTATCGTATCAAACTTGCTATCACGAAAGTTATCATTTGTCGTAGGACGATAATAAGAAGATTATACTCTGATTCATCTTTTCCTTTATGTGACACTCTCTTTCTCCTAATAGTTTGTTCTGAAAAGTATGATACCTTTTTATTTTTTTGAATACTCTTGAACTTTAAAGTATTCACTTTAACGTACCTTAATGAAATGTCATATATATAACTATATAAATGTTATGATATATTGAAGAATTAAGACCACAAGTCTTAAAGGTTTGTCATATACCAAGTCTTTATTTCTTTCTTAACTTTCATACGCCCATACAATAACGATAACATACCTAGTGTGATATCATTTATAAGTAGAGTTTAATTTTGGGAGAGTGTGGTGTACACAAATCTTACCCCAACCTTGTTTTAGGTATAGAGAGCCTGTTTTCGATAGACCTTCGGCTCAGAAAATGCGTTTTCAAGATAGGTTAGCAAAAAAAACTAAGATGAAAATACTAAAAAGAATAGAAAAGTATTGATAGCAGAATAACAAAGAAAATTTCATATACCTCCATATAAATGAAAAATGTAAGAAGCATATACTGTTAGTGCAAAGAACTTAAACGAAATATTACTTCTTGAAATGTAGGGCTAAGGTGGCGGAGGAACTTACAAGAATTTCAGCGACGACTTTGGGTTGCCGGAGGGGCTTGAGGAGGAAAGTAAGGCAGCGACTGAGGAAGATAACTAAGGTAGTTTGAATGATTAACAGTGGGAAAGCATAGTGTAAAGGATTTTCTCCTTGCCATATTCCATCTGAAGATGTTTTAATGGAGGATACGTTAAAACCCATTATGGGAATATGGCGTCTAAACTTCAAGTTTTGGTTACTCAAACTAAAGGCTATTGACAGGGGATTATATAGTGGAATGCACAGCTTTCATCCAAATGAATTGTTGGGCTAAAAAGATATTGTTCGCTTTCTCTTAAAATATGATGTGATATTGTATGTTTTCGGTTAAACGTAAACAGTTTTTTCAAAATGTTTTATACCATTAAGAATGTATATTCTTGCACCTTATATTTACGACTACTAATGTGATACGTGACATGAATTTTTTGACAATATTGGGAATCTAATAATTATGTCCATTTTTTAGTAATAATTATTTCCTTTGGGTTGGTGGCTTGTACAAGCAATATATTTTGTGATATATCATTCTCACACGAGTTGTAAATAATAATTTATCACTTCTCGATTCTTTCAAAAGCTTTACATAATATTTTATTAGTAATAAATACTTATGCAATTGTGCTATGGAATATTTAGTGGTATTTAATTGTTACACGTGTTATATAGTTAATTTAATCGTTCTAACAATATGCAGAATATTTTATGTTGTGCCAAACTAATGAAAAGAAAACATGATAGATCAGGAAAATGCATGGGCTTAGTTTTACCCTTCATCATGCATCTTAAAATTAAATAATTCCTGATGTACTTTTTGGCGTTCAACCGAAGAGTATTATCTTGCCTAAACGACCTTAAAGTTTCAGAATGTATGGCACATCTATCTTATCTTTTGATTGTTTGCATAGGTTGGTAAGAATCGAATCTGTGTACGCAAATCTTAACCCTACCCTGGAGTAAAGAGGTTGTTTCCAAATAGACCCCCGACATCCTTCCCTCCAAAAGCTTCCCACCTTGCTCTATGGGGAGACTCGAACTCAGAGCAACCCCTCTTGTCTAACCCTCGCCTTGATAGACTTCACTATTTTGTATAACGCCTGTAACCCTTGGCTCGTCAGCATGGGACACGACAAGAGCGTCCTAGAGTTCCCTTTCAGTTTTTGTGTTTTTGTTTTTACAGCCACACTTCGCACATTATTATTTCTTTGTTTTACTTTCATCTAACTCTCTTGTTACACACAATAAACCTGTTTATTTAGCATTTGCAATAAATTTTTAACATATGAAAATAAATTACAATCACAAAACAAATATAAAGAAAAAGGAGATTTTGCTAAAAATTATGAGCAATTCTGTTTGCTCCATTCTTCTCTCCGAATTGTTCTCCGTGATTCGAGGATTAGAACGTAGGATGATGCGGACCTTCTTGGCATATATTTTATCTCCGTAAGAGGATATTGTAGATCTTTTTAAAATATTTATTGTCATGAAGTTTCGGCCACATCAGTCTTTGTGAATATTTCATGAGTTTATAGAATTTCTTAGATAACTATATATATATATATATATATATATATATATATATATATATATATATATATATATATATATATATATATATATATATATATATATATATATATATATATATATATATATATATATATATATATGTTTATTCAAATTGTTGACCGAAGTCAACTAATTTCACTTTTAAAGGAAAAAATTATTATTTTTATTAACTTTCAATATAAAAGCTTTCCGCAAATATGTTTGGATTGAGCACGTAAATCAAGGAGAAATAAAATGATGTTTTGAAGGTCGCGGGATACAGATTTGGATTCTAAAACAAGATGACCTTTTAGGTCATCCCAAATACTTTTTATGGGTTTTTAAACATAAAAATTTTCTTTAAAAAAATTTAAAGAATTTATATTGAAAAGTAAATGTTTTGACCCACATACTGTAACCTTTTCACGTGAGATAGAGAGTAGTTCATTTCAACTCTCTTAATTATATAATTATATAATTATATAATAGTTGAAGATTTGAAGATTCCGAAACCAATGATGGTGAATCTTGATGTATAAGATGTTGATGACCCAATACATTTCTATTAGAAAGCTCAAGCAACGGAAAAGAACAGTAAATGGAATAATACATTGAATTATACTATTTGATCCACTTTCTTAGTGGTAAGAATAAAATTTGGCTTTTTAATAAATTGACAATACACATATATTATATATTAATGCCGTTTATTTTTTATTTTTTTTAAAGAACAACTATTTAAGTTAATTTCTAAAAAAAACTATTATGTATCGACAATTGTTTGAGAACCAAATGGATCGTGCATCTTTTACAATAATGATTAAAATCGTAGAAAGTATTACACTTGGCGTCGATTCATATGTTGTTGAACATAAGATAGTGGATATATATATATAGTAGTTACACTAAACACAAAGGAGAAAACATAACAACTATATTTTCTTCCACACAATAAATTAGCAATACTTGAGAGGAGCCACAGAGTGGTCGTTTTCTAGTTAATTCTTTTTCTACATAGCTTTAAATCTTTTTCATATATGCACACAAAAAAAAGGAAAAATCCTCTGGTCAAAATTGATTGTATTTGCGAGCCAAATGCACACTCTATGCTTATATGGTGGTGTACGAAAAAAGGAGCACATTCGTGCTGATAACGTGTCATGAAATAAAAGCAATTTAATAAAATATGAACAAGAAATAGAGATAGAAGGAAAGAAAAGATTTTCTTCTTCAATTGTGTGTATATTTTCACTCTAATTACATAGCCTTTTATAGGCATAAAAAATAAAGATAATTGACATAAAATAGGAGATTTATTCTTTCAATTATTCACAATATGGGCATCTAATATAGTATCTAATATAATATCCAATATTGTATTCGATGTATAAATTATTCATAAACTAGTACTATTTAGAACCTATTTCTAGGATATTTCCATAAGGTACTTTCAAACAAAACTCTACACGATAATGAAATTATAAACAATGATTAAATTGAAGGTTGGGGAAGCGTGTGGGGCCATTGATGAGTTAGTGCAAATGTCTTTTACCAAATGGAATCTTTATTTCACGTTCTCATTTTCCTTCCTCTTAAGAGAAAGGAAAATACTTTGGTTTTACAATTTCCGTCTTCCTTTTATATATTTTAATTAGGAAGAGATTAGTTATCTTAATATTATTTTTTATTGGTTGTTTAATACTTTTTGTTTTAATTTGGTAGAATAGTTTAAATGACACTTATACTTGTGTCATTTTATTATGTTGATCTCCAAACTTAGCATTTTACCAATTGAATACTTACACTCGTTCAAATCTATATAATAAATGTTTATGACAGAAGGATGCTGTGTGTGTAGTACAATCTCCTACACGTAGGATACCACGTTATTACTAGTACCATATAGGAAAATAAACTATTGACTTTATATTACAAATTACAAATTAGATATGATCATAATATTTTATATTGTGATATACGGCGAATTCAAATATGAAATTATAAGAGGGAGATAAATCTCACAAATATTTAAATAAGAGAATAAATTATTAAAATCAAAGCGGGGTCATTCATTAGGATAATATCTCTAAAGTCGAATACAAAATACTTAACTAAATATACTTCAAAATGTAATGTCCCCAATTGAAGGAGATGCCTGCAAAAGAAGCATGAAGAAGCATTGTAAATTCGTGTATAAGTTAATATAGTAAAAAAATACATGAGCACAAAATATTGAATCCTCCTTTCGTTCATTATGAGATTCTCTTTGAGAAAATTATACTTTATATATTTGCTTTACACAATTCAAAAAAGGAAACAAATATAATTAAAATCTTACACCATTTAAATTCCTAAATATTAGGAGTCTTGAAGATTCAAATAAGTAAAAAGTTAATAACTAAAATTTTAGTTGATTTTAAAGTTTTAAATATATAAAAATTATAAAAGAAAAGAAAGTTGCTTTGAAAAATAAAATTTACTTTTGTCAAATAAAAAAAATAAAATAGCTTTAAATTGCCGTAAACCATGTCCCTAAGCTAAATATTCAATAGTATTGCTCTATAATATATAAATGGTTATTAACTTTGCTTGATGGCCGTGGAGATAATTACAAATGTCATAATGCACTTCAAAGCATCTAAATTTTACATTTTTAAGTTTCTTTATCATATTTATGTATTACGTTGACTACTTTTCAAATATACACAACATAAAGAGTCTAATGGGAAATAAATTATTTTTATGTGGTAAACCCTTAATTTAAATAAAAATTGATTTACAAATTAATAGTGACAATCATATCTCAAATTGAGGTTGCACGTTGACACACACAAGGAAAGGAGATCAGATATAATTAAAGAAAAATAATTCTAATATAAGGAAAAAATTAATAAGTGCTAAAATTTTAACTGATTTCAAATTACTAAAATTTATAAAATAATTAAATGACAATGTTAAAAACTCAAAGTCCTAATTATTAGGAAAATTATTAAATGCATATTCCTACACATTAAAAAATTAATTAAATGATTATTTTATCTAGTGTGAACTCTATTTTAAAATGGTAAAAAGGACGAACGACATTTCGCTAAAGGTTTTCGTACTTTTAATATAATATAGATAGATATAATAGTTGAAGATTTGAACATTCCGAAACCAATAATAGCGACTCTTGATATATAAGATGTCGATGACCCAATCCATTTACATTTCTATTGGAAAGCTCAAGCAACGGAAAAGAATAGTGAATGAAATAATACATTGAATTAAACTATTTGATCCACTTTCTTAGTGATAAGAATAAAATTTGGCTTTTTAATAAATTGACAATACACATATATTATACATTAGTGTCGTTTATTTTTTATTTTATTTGAAAGAACAACGTAACTATTTAAGTTAATTTCTAAAAAAAGAAAAACTATTATGTATCGACAATTATTTGAGAACCAAATGGATGTGCATCTTTTTCAATAATGACTAAAATTGTAGAAAATATTATACTTGGCGTCGATTCATATGTTGTTGAACATAAGATAGTGGATATATATAGTAGTTACACTAAACACAAAGGAGAAAACACAACTACTGTATTTTTTTTCCACGCAATAAATTAGCAATACTTGAGAGGAGCCACAGAGTGGTCGTTTTCTAGTTAATTCTTTTTCTGAATAGCTTTAAATCTTTTTCATATCTGCACAAACAAAAAAAAAGGAAAATCCTCTGGTCAAAACTAATTTTATTTGCGAGCCAAAAAGAAATATGTATATATTTTTGTATATGATACATATATTATTTATAAAATATATATTTTATCGGCTATTATTTTTGAAAGAGATAAAAAATATATATTTTTCTAAGTTTATTCTTTTAGTTTGAGACTTTTTATCACCGACAAGAACTTACAATTAAACTAGATGATGGAGGCCATTATTTCTATCCTATTTTTCTTTCATATTGAATAGTAAATTAGTGAGAATCTCTTTTTGTGGAGGATGACGAAATCTGCTGAAGAAACCAAATTATAATCTTTTGGTTCCATAATAATCGTTAAGGGCGGAAGTAGGGTAACTATATGAGTTCAGATCATTAGCTTTAACTCAAATTTTGTATTTGTATTGAAAAATTAATGTACGAATCATAGATGTTGAACCCAAAAAATTAAATGTACTATTATAGAGTTTTGAATGCGGACCCATAAAGTTTGAATTTCAATCCATCTCTAATAATCGTATAATTATGAATTCAATTTCTAGACATGGACAATTCATGAAAAATAGCACGAGCGAGCCAATTTTTGGACTGGTAATTAAAAAATAAGCAGCGCTTGCAAAATTATTGAAAAATAGCCATTATTTTGTTACCACACGGAAAGTTCCGGCATAATATACATGAGATTGATGTATCTGCATAAGAATTTCCAGTATATTATGTTAGAGCTCCTACTCCTACACACGAAAAGTTCAAGCATAATATACTAAAGATTGGAGCACATATGTATGAACTTCTGATATATTATGCTGGAAGTCGAGTATATTATGCTGGAACTCCGGTTTGTTATACTAGAGATTTGTGCATCTGTATACGAATTTCCAGCATATTATGTTGGAGCTCCTACACACGTAAAGTTCCAGCATAATATACTAAAGATTGGAGCACATGTATATGAACTTCCAATATATTATGCTGGAAGTCGAGTATATATTATGCTGGAACTCCAGTTTATTATACTGAAACTCTAATATATTATGCTGGAATATTTTTCGTTCAGATTTATCTTTACATGATAAATGGCTAAATTTCAATTACCGCTTATAAATCTGGCTATTTTTTAATTTCACCCCTTTCCGTACCAAATCATAAACTTGCCAAAAATGAAAAAGGAAAAAGAAACTTAAATATGAAATGACTTCCGTTGAGCTGGTTGAGAGCTTAAACAAAGTGGGGTCGGAAAGTATATTAAGCAATAAAACTAATGGCGTCGCCCAAACTCGAACTGGAGACCTTCAGTGTATTAGACTGATGTGATAACCAACTACACCAAAAACACCAGTTCACTACCATTTTCGTAATTTTTTATTTAGTCTTGTCCAAATTATTATAACATTCTTGTCAATAGAGAAAAAGGTGTAAAAAGGAAAAAGTTTCATTGTACTGCTCTGGTTTAGAGGTTCTAAGCTAGTATTTAGCCATAGATACCAAATTTATTTTGAAAAATCTAATTTTATTGGCTCAAAAGATTTCGAACAATAGCTCATTCCTCCAACGAATCAATTGGCTCAAAAGATTTCGAACAACACACGAACTATCAAAATTCGTAGGATTGAAAGTTTATTTTTCTGTTCTACTGCACGATATATTCTTTTCTAACAGGAAAATGGAGTGGTATGCATGGAGAAACATTAAGCGACAGATTACCATTTTTAAATTAGTCTTAATCTCCTCTGTCATAATTGATGTCACGGGAAAAGATGATTGTAACAAAATCAAGATTCGACTTGTTTTAGTCTGTTACGTCATTCATGTTTAGCAACCAGATGAAACAATAATCTGCTCTGTTAATTACTACACAGATTAATACAAAATAGTTTTTGTCATATTAGGTTGTTACGTTTAAGCCGTGAATGTAAAGTTGAAAAGACAGATAATTCTTATAAAGACATCAACTTATAGAAAACAAAGGTCGTGACCGCCATTCCGTCGGGGAAAATAAACAAGTTATAATCAATTGTATCTGAGTGACATAAAGGAACTAATAAAAAAACAAAGGTTCTCAAATTCCCATATAATTTAGAGTATTGTTTCCCGAATCCACTCGTTAGAATTTCTAGCTCCACTACAGTCCGCAAATTCAGTGCAACACAGACAACACAGAGTCACAACAGATTTTGATATGCACTAATTTGTATCTAAATGTGGTTAACGAAGTATTCGAATAAATGAGTAATAACATCTTGCCTATAATTTCAAGATACAGGACAAGTGAACCTTTATTATCAAAACTAGTTGCACCAATGAGTTGGAAACGATAGTAAGAAGCTATCAACTGTGTTATAAATATGCGTCCAAAATGGCATTTAGTAGAGCTTTTACATATTTGTACAAAATAATAATACATACCCTTATGCCTTTTGTCCTTGAACAAAGATGAAGAAGATAGTTAGTTGAGAGCATGACAACTTTCATTTTGGATCCACGTTAACAACATTTATATCAAATCACTGCATGAGTCAAATATATGTATATACGAGCCAATGCATGAGTCCAATATGCTCCTAATCTAATATCAATATGCTAATCAAGAAATTTTCAAAATCCTTTCTACATGGCCTACTAATTTTTTCTTTAAAAAGTTCTTTCCTCTTCAAATATATATATGCATCACTACATTCCATGCGATAGACCGGTGATTTGAGAGTAACTAGAACAATAATAAGAGATCTTGTGAGAGTTCTGGAGTAGTAATTAGTAGGGTTCTTTGAAACCATAAGGTCTCGCCGTTTTCTATTAGCAAAGTTTATCAGCATTTGAACTAGATAACAATCCACTTTAACCAAAAACTTGAAGCTTTTTTTTTTGGTCTGAACCAAAAGCATAACTAGAGAACATGAATAGAAGATATAGCAAAGTTAATCAACTTTGGTTAGCTACAATGGAGTTTCTCCTAAACAACTATCCAAAATCTTTCCTCGCCCCTCACCAATCCAAACCAATTATCATCAGTCTCTTAGCTTATTTTTAAAAGAACACCTGATTCCAAGTGTTAATGGTGACTAGTCATATACCTTCACATTTCCACCGAACAAAAAGCGCTTCAACTGTTATCTTAGTAGCCATCTCTTTCTTGATGATTCGGATCTACTCACTACAAAATGCATAAACATCCACTAGATTATATAAGCAACTGGCACGAAAAACACTATCATTGCAACAATAGTAAGTGAGATCTATTTTACATGTAAATAATAGGTTTGAAAGCTAGAAGAGGAAATTTCTTGAAATGAAACTTCTCATATTAAGCAAAATAAAGGAATCGTGTAGTACCTATTGTCACACCTCCTTTTTACGCTAACCCGCGTGGGAGCGACGGGTATATAAAAGGGAGTTTTTCCAATTAAAGGACAACCAAAACGGGATTCATTTGTTGAGAGATTCGGAGTCGCCACTTGGGAGATTTATGGTGTCCCAAGTCACCTGTTCGAATCCTGAATTGGGGAAATGTTTGACTCTATTTAACAGTCCGCGAACCAGAAATCCAGATAAGGAATCCTATTAACCCGGGAGAAGGTGTTAGGCATTCCCGAGTTCCGTGGTTCTAGCACGGTCGCTCAACTGTCATATTTGCTTAATTATCTGATTTATACCATGCTTTAACTTATGTGCAAAGCTTAACCGTTAACCGCTTTCTAATATTTTTTACAAGAATTTCAACGTTGTAAAAATGTATTTCGGATCACACCGTACCAGTACGCCTGTGACCTTTAACGCATTTGACTTTGTTGAGATTTGAATTTGGGTCACATAAATGCGCACCCATATTTAGGAAAATAATTTATTTACAAATCGTGCCTGAAGCAATTACGCGTTTGCAACTTTGCGATGGCCATGAAGATTCGCTAAATGACACGCCTCGATTTCTAGGATCAATTCAAGATTAAATAAAGTGAGGGCCATGCAATTGTCATTTTTGTTTGGCATGGCACACCTCAAATTAGAAAATATCACTGCAACCCAAGAAACACTCAATCATATATACATTGTCTTCAATATCTATAAACAAGAGTTAACACTCAGAATCACTAGAAATTGAGCATTTAATCAATTGTACTGTGGCTCACTCAAAGTCTGTTCATGGTAATTTATTTTAATTCTGTTCAAACCCCAAAGCTCATGATCCGTTTTGCCTTAAACAAATTGTAGTTTTCTTTAATTGCTATTCTTATCTTTGGCATAAGAGATTATGGAACTAAATTAAGTCCAAAGAAATATCCAAACATACAACAACAATAGAAAGGATTCTGTTTCTCACTACAAACATGTTCAAGAATAATCAGTAGAAAAAAAACAGACCAAAACTTCTTTCGATAAAGTCCAAATCATTACTATATCAATGTATCTTCTAAGATTTTCAGATCGTTCTACTGCTGAAGATGTTCATGGGCGTAATGGTTATTCAGGGTGTTGAAGCCCAAGGAAAAATGGACCTTGCTTCTTCCATTAAAGAAGAAGTAGATCGCTCGGGGGATTATGATTTCAACGCAACTTTATAGCTCTTAGCGTTATTTTTGTATATGCAGCATTGTCAGTCCCAAAATAAGGACATGAAACTCTGTTTTGCTAAGCATGTATTTATACTATCCATAAAAATGAAAACATCTCTATCTTCTTCTATTTACTTAAAAAAAACTTTCAGTATGCATTAACATCCTCCAACCAATTTACCAAGAAGAAAGCGACGTTTAAACGGGCAAACTGTTGCCTTCCAAAATCATTAGCAAAATCGCACAACGAGTGCTCTCAAACAGATCCAGAAACGAACAGAGCACTCGAATTCCAACGACTGGCCTATATTCTAAAACATTTTTTTTCCGCAACTTGCTTCATCTCATTTGTGATTTTACTAACTATTCTAACTTGCTAACTTGCCTCTCATATAACTCGTCCCATCATCAAATCAAAACAGTAAAATCTCCATCTAAACACGTCACAAAACAGAGAACAACAGATTAATGGAAGCACATTATAAACAACAACAAAGTATATGAAAAATGAGAAAATAGGATTATCCAGATCTGAAGCTACGCATTACAGCCCTTTAATATTTAAGCACATGACAACTACAGAGCCTACTCATCTCATATTCGAGCAAATAAAACACAAATCAAGCATAGAAGTCCAACATTTCACAAATCAAAGGCTTGAATTCCTGATCCAAATGTGGTATTACATCATTGTGAATTCAGATGTGTACCTGTTATTTGGAAACAAGGAAGGAGAAAGGAGATCATCAGCAGTTTGGCAATACAACAGCAAAACAACAGCAGATCAGCAACTTTGTTTCAACAGGACAGTGATCCGGCAAACCAAATAACTCAAAGTAATCCACTATTACTCCAAATTCCGATTATTCCAGCTCCAAAATGACTCGAAAGTAGTTTCAAGAGTGGGAAAAAAATGCCAAAGATCAAAGAAGAAAGAAAAAAAAATTTCAATGACACTGTCCAATTTCAGTTCCTTCTATGTTTTTAAATCTCTCTCTGTTGTTTTTCAGATTTGTATCAAGTCTCTCCTTTGAACTGCCCGTGAAGTCCCTTAATGTGTCTGTTATCAATCTCTTTTTATAGCCCAAATCAGACCCCTTTTTCTTTTATTCTAAAGTGTTTTAGCTTTCCCCATGTTATTCCCTTAACCCATGTGAACCCCCTTAACCCTTTTCATCATTTTTCCCTGCTGTTTTTTCTGATTTCCAGCTCAAAAGAGTATTAAACAGGGTGTTATCTGCACTAAAACAACTCTTTAACTGATCCTACCATGTGCTACACATTTGAAACTTTGAGTATGGTTTTTCAGATTTCTAAACAGCTATATCCAAATCATTTCCTAATATGAAATCAAAAAACTCAGACCTACAGGCAATCATATCAATTACAGCTACCAAAACCAACTACTATGAATCATACAGTGAAGCTATATATAGTTAACAACTACAATTGAATAACTATAACCAACAGTGATACTACAATAAGTTAACGGCTAATCAAGGTCCAATGTTCGAATCAAAACGAACCCACAGAATTAATCGACGTCATTTAATCGATTACAACATGTATAATCGGCAACAATCAAATCGACAGAACAGTGATTCATCATTCTCGGCCAAAGACGAAAATAGAAATACGACGCTAACTATTCGACGAAAACAGTGATTCAACAACATTGGTAATCAAATAGACAAAACAGAATCTTATAATTGACAATCAACAAAGCAGTATTCTCGGCCAAAGAAGAGAGGAAGAAAGAAAAATAATACGAAGCTAACTAATCGACGACGCTAATTGACGCGAACACGTATTTGACAACATTCGATTAGCCGATTACGATATGCGTAATCGACAACCAAATCCGACAAGCAGTGACTACACAATTTCGGACAGCATTTCATAATTTCAATATCAAACAACTTAACGATATTAACAACGAATCGAATTCGACTCACAATTACCCGTTAAACAGCGAAGAATAACAACTAACAGATCGACCAAATAAAAGGTCCCAAAGAGATGAGGAAAACAGAAAAATTAACGGAAATCGAAAGAAAAAAGATAACGATGCTAATTAACAGAAGGAAAAGAAGATAGAATACCTCAGAGATGAAAAAATATGAACGAACGGACTTATACCAGCGGATTTGACCTTTTGAAGTCGAATGGGCTCTAATCGGAGTGTTCTCAACCGAGAACACCTCGAATAGAGTCCATTGGACCCCTAAATTTCAGTCAATGGGGCTCGAGTCGGCCTTTAAAATTATTAGGGTTCATGAAATCATTTGGGGCTGGTGAGAGGTGGTTGTTGGCTAAAGGTTTGTCGGTTTGCGGCTGTTGGTTGAAGACGGGGGTGGTCGGCGTGGTTGCTGGTCGTTCGGCGTTGCTGGTGGAGAGGTTACGATCGGCGGCTTTGGTATGAGGCTACGGTCGGCGGCTTTGGGGTGAGGCTGGAGTAGGGATGTTATTTTGGGTGAAAAATAAGATGAGAATAGGGTTTTGGGGTCTTGGGTATTAAAATCAAGACTTAATCTTAGCCGTTGGATTTTAACGACCAACGACTGAGATCAAATGAGTTAACATGGGGCCGGGTCGGTTCAACTGGAAATGGGTTATTTGGTTGGGTTTGGATGTAATATTTGGGCCTGGTCCAGTTTCAAATGGCCCAATCCGAATTACAAACCAAGTTTTAATTATTTCCTCCCTCTTAATTTAACTCCTAATTTATGAAAAAATAAAAATCCTAACTATACTAAAAAATCAAGTCAAATTAACTAATACTAATTGTACTAACAATCGTTATATATAATTAAATATCAATTAGACATAAATACACAACTAAGCACTCAAATGCTAAAAAATGTAAAAAGATGAATTATTTTTGTGATTTTCATTTTGTAAGATAAAATTAATTACTCCTAATTTCAAAGTTATATAAAAAATGTAAACACGACCTATTTTTGTATTTTTTATCAATTTAACATATATAATCATGCTTATATGAATACAAACACTTACCAAAAAATAACACGAAAATTCACAAAAATTATACAACGTAAAAAATAGACCATTTTTTTTTTTGTGGGAGTAATTCATGTTAGGCAAAAATCACGTGCTCACAGCTGCCCCTCTTTGCGCGGAAACAACGAAGAGTTTTCGTGCAAAGATAAATGAGCAAATATGAGCGATTTTTGCCCGTTTGAATACTCCGTGGGAAGCATTTTGAAAGAGTCTGACCGAGCCTTTGCTTCGGAGGCCTCCTACATATCCTGGGCTAAACAGGAATCAGGTCAATGTAGTTCGGGAAGTTTTGGTAGCTGGGACTACCATGACTGCTGTGATCTTGTTGTTACTGCTGTTGCTGCTGTTGCCACTGCTTAGCTGATCTCCTTATTACACCGTGCTAAACAAAAATAAGAAGCTAGACTAAGTTACAATATTGCAAACTCTTATCTATCTTTCCAGCTTGATCTTGTCATGTTCATTGCCATCTTGCTGGTTCTGATGTTTCTTCACATGCTTCTTCTCTTTTGCCGACTGTTATTTTGGTCTATCTTGATCGCCGAACTCCGACCATTGGTCCCTTCCTTGTGATCTTCGAACTATTCTGCTTCGAAGTCTGAATCTATCTTTCTGATCCTTGTTGCCTTCCTTCCGATTATGAACTTGAATTCATGCTGGGGATTCTCGTTAGACTCCGTCACTTTCCAATTGTTCACTATCCTTATCAAATCTTAGAAATTGAGACGTCGTTCTGCTTTTCCGGCAGTCTTCTGACTTTATCGACAAACTCTCATCATAAATTGCCACTCCATTCTTCAGGCGGGCACCTGATTTCAACAACAACTTCAAAATAATAACTCGCCACTCCGTTCTTCAGGCGGGCTCCCCGACTTCAACTATAACTTCAAAACTAAATCGCCACTCCATTCTTCAGGCGGGCCCCCTGACTTCAACATCAACTTTTGAAAATAAATCGCCATTCATCTCTTCAGGCGGGCTCCTGACTTCAACAACATCCTTTGAGAATAACTCGCCACTTCATTCTTCAGGCGGGCCCCTGACTTCAACTACAACTTCGAAAATAAATCGCCACTCCATTCTTCGGGCGGGCTCCCTGACTTCAACTACAACTTCAGAACTAGATCGCCTTCCTTTGCTT